>WOUH02000009.1:393840-426693 GCA_009936405.2 Stevia rebaudiana
TAAACACATAACAGTAGTATGCTAGGCCCAAAAACATTAATCATAAGTGAAGGGCTCATAGAACTCACCTTTAACCGGCCAGAACCTCTGCTTATCACTTCAAGTATTTCCCGCACCACCGACTTCACACGCGAACCGAGAGCTTCCCGAGAGCCTTCCGGTGTTTCCCAAACACCTTACTACTTCCACTATGAGTCTAGAGGAGTATTTGAGCGTAAAACGGACCAGAGGAACGGAAACAGAGCACGAAATTATGGCAGCTCGTGGCTGCCTTTTATAGGCAGAAACTGATGGCCACGCATGGTGCGCAAGATGTGGGGCTGCCCCTGGGCGTGGCGCGTAGGGGTGCTGCCACATGCCCACCTCCGTTGCTTGACACGCAGTATGCTGACTCACCCGGGTTTCGACATGTGTCCCATACGTGTCATAGGTGTGCCAGAGGTAATCTTTATCTGCCATGTGTCCGGGCATGGGTCCGGTCAACTGTTTTCGCGTTTCCCGCTTCGTTCGGACTCCGTTTCGCACGCGGTTTTTGCCTACGTTCACGATTTTCAATTCTCTATCTAAACCCATTGGTTTCACTTCCAAATGAGGTGTTTAGATCTTGGCCCTATCCAACGCTTCTCGTTAAGCGTGTATCTTTCAAACCGTCACTCAAATCAAAATTTTGCATGCACCCATTTGACTCTAAATTCTCCAACGGACACAATCGTGGGATAAAAATTTTTAGGCTCGGGATTTCTCCAATTGTCTCGGTGCGTTTATCAAGGTATTCCTGGGTTTTCCTTTTATCGACATAAGCATCTAGGTCATGCCTCATCTGAAAACCGGGCGTTACAGTTTTCCTATTTATAGAAGAAGAGATTCTGGTATTTGTGTACAGAAATCAGGTTTTGAAATGGATAATAGAAATATTTTTCCATATAACAAAGTTTTGTTAAAATGATATCAAGCACATATCAATGTTGAATGGTGTAATCAAGTTAGTTCCATAAAGTATTTGTTCATATACATTAATAAAGGTCCGGACCAGGCTACTGTCATGGTTGTTGAAAGTACTCATGGTGATAATGAAGAGGAGACTATTGATGAAATAAAGGGCTTCTTTGACAGTAGATATCTATCTGCATCTGAAGCATCATGGCAGATATTTGCGTATGACATTCATTATCTTACACCATCTGTTATGAGGTTGTCATTTCATCTTACTAATCAACAACAAGTTGTATATAGTGTGGATGATGAAATTGACGATGTAATTAACAAACCTTGGTTGCTTCATCAATGTTTTTGTCTTGGATGGAAACAAAAAAAAACATAAGAATGCTAGATCACTCACAAATGCTGAATTTCCTCCAAAATTTGTTTTGAAACCACAAAATCGTTGTTGGGCACCAAGGAAAAGTGGCTTTTCAATTGGTAGAATTCATTCAGTTTCTCATTTTCTTGGTGAAGCATATTTCTTAAGAATTTTGCTAAACAAAGTAAAGGGTCCAACATCTTTTGATGATATTCAAAAAGTAAATGAAAAACAATGTACTTCATTTAGAAATGCATGTTATGCAATGGGACTATTAGATGATGACATTGAATATATTGAAGCTAGTGAAGAAGCAAGTCATCATGGAACAGGTCATTATATAATAAGTTTATTTGCAACAATGCTTATGACGAATAGTATGTCGAGACATGATTATGTTTGGGATAGTACTTGGGAGTACTTATCAGATGATATTATTTACAAGCAAAGAAAAATATTAAAGTATCTAGGTACTTTTTCTTCCATACTTAAATACTAATTTGTTTGAACACTTTAAAAATATATTAATAAACCATAATGTCTATTTTCGTATTATTTTAATGATATATTTATAATGTTATCAATCGTATTTTTTTATATGTTGTTTATTTTAGTTTGGTAGTCACGCATATTGTTTATTTCATTTAAAAATATAACATTTTTTCCTTAAATTAACTTAATAGAGTTTCTAAAATTCAATGTGAATAATTTTTTACTTATGATTAACCCAATATAATTGTATTTAAATGTTTTAATTTTTTTATTTCTTTCAATTAACATTCCGTTTCATTTTTAACTACTCATTTTTTTTTTTCACTTATTATTAGATTTATCAATTTCCGAAGAACAAATAAAGATTTGACTTTGCTTAAGATCGAGAACTACCTTAAACGTAACAATTCTCTCTTCAATTATTCCCAACAATGCCTTTTCTTGATGTTGATTTGGTTTCTGACGCTAGAAATCGTTTAATAAACGAAGAGTTATCTTATGATTCGGAAACATTGCAAAATGATGTTCATCAACTGATTGTTTCATTAACAGTTGAACAAAAAGGTGTTTTTGATCAGATTATGAAGGCAGTTGATCATAAAGCTGGTGGATTGTTTTTTCTATATGGATATGGTGGTACAGGTAAAACCTTTTTGTCGAAGACGTTATCTAACTCCATAAGATCTCGAGGTGAGATTGTCTTAAATGTTGCATCGTTATTAACCGGAGGTCGTACAACATATTCAAGATTTGCAATTCCATTCAATCTTACTGAAGATTCAATATGTCATATAAAGCTAGATAGTGATCTTGCACAATTAGTTTAAAGGGCAAGCTTGATTATTTGGGATGAAGCTCCTATGACACATAAACATGCTTTTCAAGCATTGGATAGGACATTGAAAGATATATTAACTGGTGATTCTTTGAATGATTCTGAAACGTTTTTTGGTGGCAAGGTAGTTGTTTTTTTAGGAGACTTTAGGCAAATACTACTCGTTGTTCAGAATGGTTCTAGGTGATGAAGTTGTTAGTGATATTAATGATAGATTGCTTTCATTGTTTCTTGGTGATGAAGTTGAATATTTCAGTTCAGATAGTATTTGTCAATCAGACCATGTTAACCCTAATTTGGATGAAAGTTTATACTCACCAGATTATCTTAATGGACTTAAATTATCTGGATTACCCAACCATAGATTAATTCTAAAAGTTGGTGTACCGGTAATTTTCTTAAGAAATATTGATATAAAAATGGGTTATGTAATGGTACGAGATTACAGATAATAAGACTTAGAAGACATGTCATTGAAGTACAAGTTATTTCAGGCAGCAATATCGGATTTCGAACCTTTAGCTCTCAATTAAGTTTGGTACCTTCTGATGAAAAAATTCCTTTTAAATTTAGAACAAGACAATTTCATGTATCATTATGTTTTGCGACGTCAATCAATAAAAGTCAAGGACAATCACTTTCAAGGGTTGGTTTTAATTGAAATATTTAGTGTTTACACATGATCAATTGTATGTTGCTTTGTCAAGAGTGAAAAGTAGGGATGGTTTGAAACTACTAATATTAGATAAAAACGGGAATTGCACAAATAAAACTTTAAATGTTGTCTACAAGGAGGTATTCGCAAATTTGTGACAAATTCAAGTAATAATTATGTTGTTTTTATTTAAATGCTTAAAGTATTTTTTTTATTTTTTTGTATATTTAATTTTAAATTTGTTCTACATACATGAATATTTGTTATTTCTACATGCAAGAAGTTAACAATGAAAGGAGTATTTGGCAACTTTGTAGTTGGTTTTTTTTTCTTTTATAAGTAGATGAATGTTCTTTTTCATATATATTTTTTGTTCCGTTTACATTTTTTATATTTTATATTTACAATGAATAATGTTTTTTCCTACATTTTAATAAACATGCAAGACATGAAAAATAAATTTGACCGTCCTGATTAGCATATATACAAATTGTTATTCACGTCATCTTCTTAATGAATAAACCAAAAAATCAAAGTATGTATATAAACTTTAGTTTTAATTAAATGTCCACTATTTACCAAAATATAAACTAAATGCTTCAATCATTCAACATATTATTTTTGTACGCCGTGTAGTACACGGGTATCTCACCTAGTATATATATATAATAGTAAGAAACCGCGCGATGCGGCTATTGTAACAATTTGAAATGTTGGTGGCAAAATGCAGCAAGAACTCAATCGACAATTCTTACACACTTAGAAAGTTTAAAAACAAACGCTTATTGTAAAGAAATAATAATCAAGTGATAATATATGTTGTGAATACGAAAATTACAACTTAATGGCCACTTTCTTATATCAAAATAATAAAGAAAATATTACACAGCCAGTTCCACATAAGCATCGTCAATAAGGTGTCTCAAAGTTTGTAACGCCCCGAATTTTGGATGTTGTGATTATGAGAATTAAATAAACTTTCCATATGTTTAGTAGCATCCTTCTGATTAGATTCCAGTCTTAAGAACCTTAGTAATTCTGACGGTACCTTAGTTTAACTCGATGTTAATATGATATAAACGCTTTTATTATATTCGTATACGTATTTATAGGCGTTTAAGTATATGCGAAATTTTGACTTTAGCAACGGTTAGAAAGATACACGTAAAACGATGAAGCGTCCGATAGATCCCAAATCTCGAAACGTCCTTAGAAGGTTAAACCAATGGGGTTAGATAGGAAATTGAAAATCGTGAACGTAGGCGAAAACCGCGGCCGAAACGGAGTCCGAACGAAGCAGGAAACGCAAAAACACGTTAACTAGTCGCACTTAACCAAGAGGCGACACGTGTGAGACACGCGTCAGGATTCTTGCTGAGTCACGAGTCCACGTGGCACGACCTGGTTGGTCGAGTGCCACGTATCAAAGGAGGACACGTGGCACGAGCTGGTACGATGACGACGCGACACGTAGCGCCACCAAATCTAGCGCGATACGTGTAGCTTCCATAATCAGCCCAATAAATAGCTTCATTCGGGAGAAACGAATTCACGCCGTTTTCTCTGATCCCGACTTCTCACAAACACCCGTAAACACTCTTAGAATAATAGGGGAGGTTCTACCCGGTTCGGATCGTATCGGATATGCTCGAGAAGACGTTATTACGCTCACAAAGACGGTTGAGCTTGTGACTCGTTATTCTCTATTGTCGTTGTTACGCCGGTTTTAAGATGAGTTCTTCGAGCTTCCTTTTAACTGTTTTCAAATACTTTTGGTCCTGGTATGCATACGTAAATGTTTTAATGTTTTAAACTATAGGAGTTAAGTTTGATAAACGTATTTTGAGATAGGTATGTAGGAATTGTAATATAGATCTATAGGTGTTGTTAAAATAGATCTAAGGAGATGATTGATATGAATTGGAGAAATGTTGGATTATTTTAAAGGTAGACTTTTATGTATTGATGATGTGGTGGGCTAGTGGCTAGGTTCGCCCTACATACGCCCTATATATAAGCATTGTCAATATGATGAAAGTATACCTAGGTTAGGCTTGTTGATCTATAAAAATGGTTAGTGTAGATCTAAGGACATGATTGTGATTATTGATGAATATTATGAGGATTGATAAACTTATTTAGGATATAAATACGTAGAGGGATAAATGTATATATGATGTTGGTTTGTGGCGTTATACTTTATAGTGTTAAAAGAATATGGCCTTGCTTTAAGTATTGAGGTTGTCGGGATTATCACTTGTTATGATGAAGGTAGATTTCCATATATTGAAAATGTGGTGGGCTAGTGGCTGGGTTCGCCCTACATACGCCCTATATATAAACATCATCAGTATAATGGAAGTATATCCGAGTTAGACTTATGAGAAACCGATACGGTGGGAAAATGCTTAAAGTAAACCAATGTTGTTTTAATATTATCGAGTATGACTGAGTTTGGGTTGGTTAAAATAGGTATGAGAACCTATAAGTGATAAATCTTTGTAAGACATATGGTTTTTACAAAGAATATGTTCGTGATATGGTTTTAGTCATATACGAACAATGTTAACCAGTCCTAAGCACCAGAGTGTCGTGTATGGACGTGGTCTTGATATAAATAGTTTTGATAAAAGAAATAATAAGTTAGAATCAATTAGTAATGTAAAGTCAGGAAACAAAGCAGATATTTCCCCCTTGGGAGGAATGGTTAAGGCATGTTGTATAACATATGAGGGGATCAGGCATGTCCCAAAAGTGTGAAGCTTTGGTGGAACTTACATTGGAACTATGGAGAACTTATTAAAGTCTTTTATATAATATTTGAATTGAATATATATATATATAATGTTTTGAAATGAAATTGTGGTGCTATGAAATAATTTTGAAAGATGATACTAATCTTTAAACTTAGAACTCACCAGCGTAAGCTGACGTTTTTAAGTATGCATATTAGATGCAAGGCAAGCTTCTGGATGCAAATGATGGACTATAGCATGAAGGCATCTCGGATTTAGTAGTTATGCTGACATATAGTTAGTGAAATATGATGTATATTATATGATAATTAATGTAATAGCACTTTAGTTTAATAAAAATAAAGTTTATTTTTCGTTGCTGTGTAATCTTTGTATGAACCATTGTGCTTATGAGTAAATCTGATGATGTGGCGAGCCCATGGGAAATGGGGCGTTACAATCGCGACCGGTACACTTGTCGTTAGTGTGTGGAATTTTCTTGATCGTTTTTATAAATATTATTACTTGGCATGTCTTTCTCACATCATGATTTGCACACATCAATTATCGTAGGGTATTGGTAATCACCTCACAACTATTGGCCACGTAAGCTGGTTGGACACATCCGACAAACAAGATGTGTAGAGTCGATGCTCCCAACCATTCCTAGAAGATGGTGTTTTTCTTTATGGGCTTGATAGAAAAGTGCAATGTCATGGCTCCTTGGTTTGCGTAAATACTCTTCGCCATATAAATCAATAATTGCGTCATAAAAATATTCTACGGTTTCACGAGAAGTCCTCTTTGACATACACAAGTACTCATCATACTCGTCTGGTGGATTTCCGGTAGCGAGTTGTTTAATTGCCGAAGTGCATTTTTGTAATGGTGTAAAACTTTTTCTCATTCTACCATCGACACCCTCTTGAAAATATTTTAGCTTCAATATCACTAACTATTTTTAAAAATAAAGACTTTGACATTCGATATCTTTGTCAAAACGTCGCGTCCGAATACTTTGGGGATTCCACAAAATAATCTTTCATTGAAGTCACACTAGCTTTTTCTATCACGCCGCACCGCTCTCCTTGTCGTTCCCTTGTCTTCAAGTTCCATTTGGTCGGCAAGACTAGCAAAATAATGAATGCTATCATCGTCGGGAAAAGGTAAATCGTCGGATGAATCGAAAGGTATAATTGGGTTAGCCATGAGATCCATTTTCTATAAAATGACGAAGAATTTTGGTAGTGGAATGAGTATGAAATGGTTAAGAATTTTGGGAGTGGAATAATTATATTTATAATAATGTATTATAATAAAAATCAATTTTTTTTTTTAATTTATAGCCGTTTAACGGCTAGTTTTTGAACTTTGGTTGATTGCCTAATTCGAGATCAATACCCTACCACTTACCCAATCTGGCTACCTGTTGAGATGGCGGCGGTGTAGCTGATCGGCTTCAACATACCCAAAATGCCATACCCAATGGTATTCTGAATACCGTTATTTTGTTCGTTGTTAGTTGATGGCATGTTTAATTCTTATTCACAAATTACAAGACTAAGGTTAATTATCTTTCAAAAGATGTTTGTTTATGCTCTACAAAAAGCCTAGAAACATTTTCGTTACCACTATTCGATATTAAGCAAATCACCAAATGTTATCCGTAAACACCTTATGCGTCAAAAAACCTAAAATGTTTAAAAATCGTGAAATAGTCATATAGAACTCAAATCAAATTTCTTTACCTTACGCATGAAAAACCACTGTCAGTTATTCGAGTTCGAATTAAACCCAACTCAAATAAAAATTCAAATTTGTTATCCTAATTTGATTCGAATAACCATCACTTGGTCGTTGTTGTCCCTCTGGTGCTCCCTAGTTTCCAGTTGGGTACTTGCCACTTTTTTATACTATGGTAACTATCTCTTTCTCTGATAAGATTACGACTTCACCACCATGAGCCTCTTATTACTGTCGTGCATCACTGTCACAGCCTGCGTTTGGATCACCAAAGCACTCCACTGTCTTAGTTTGTAGCACACCCTCCACCGATCTCTCTATCTTTCTCAAGGCTACCTTTGAATCAATAAGACTTAACAGACAGTGGTTCTATGGTTACACCTCTCAATGGTTTAAACAACCTTTTAATGAGTAAGTTTTAGAAACATTTTTAGTAATTAAGAGGGTATCTCTTAAACAGTTAAGCCTCTTAATGGTTTAACACAGTTTGCCAAACAACCCCTTAATTTGTAGCACATTTTTAACCCCATTAAATCGGATGTCACAAAACTTTACCATATACCACATCTAATCCAATTCAATCATAAACCTGATTGGCTATGCTCATTGTATGACCTTCGGGATCAACAACAACGTTGTCATTTTTTTTTTTAAGAATATAGGTATAAGGAAAACATTAATGTTAAAAATCTAATAGTGATAGTAGCATGAAGTTAATACATGAAAATTTTTAAACTAGGTTGTAAACAAGATGAGAAGCTCATCCTCAAACTTAGATACCACGATGATAAAATATGTAATTTACGTTCAAACATTTTAATTTTAATAAAAATTATGTGTGATTTTCTACGTATTAAAAAAAAAACAACGTAAAGTAGAGTGAAAGAAAGTCATCAAACGTCTCAAAATCCTTACCCCGTCTCTCTCTCTATCTCTCTTTCTCCATCTACCGTTCAACGTCGGAGCCGTTTGCCATCGTATCACGGCGGCGCCACCACCACCACTCACCTACATAATCGGATTATGAATCAACACCTGCCCGAATAAGTTGTGCACCTGTTCCGACGGTACTCCAGTTTCTCCAAAATTTCTACAGCTCTGTTTCACGAACAATCAGTATATATCAGGTAAATTCTTTGATCTGTATCTATTCCAGGTTTTAATTTTTTAAAATATATTTTTTATCTCGACATTTTAGATTGATTTTTTGAGGTGCTTCTGCCAATTTTTTAGGTTTTCTTTATCTGATTTTGTGATGTCAGTAAATTCGAATCTCTCTATCGTCTTGCATAAGTTTTCGGTATAGGATTCGAAACTTGTAGGTATAGTTCGGGAAACTTGTTATTATGTGATTCCTTTAATGGATAAGACTCTATTTAAAATATGCTTCTTGTTAGATAGGTGTATACCAAATTAAAGTACAAGCAATTACAAACGAGGTTTGGTCAAAGCTTGAAAATGTGATTTAAGACCCTCAAAATATGTCACTTGATTGGTCTGAATCTTGTTAATCTGTTTGTTTTACTTGTTGATTTTCAGTACTGATTATAGCTTAAATGTTGTTCAGTTCTCACGTTTATGATGATAATTAGAAATTAATTAGCATTGCATATGTGTCTCTGTTTTTTGGAATTGAGAATTTGAAAGAAAGACCAAGAAACTTGCATTTGTGTGTATGTTTTTTCATTTTTCTTATAAATTACAAACAGCCTATTATAACACCTATACCTTGCACTTTGTAGAGGTAATCATTGTTGGGATTTTTTGGTACTTTCGTTAAATATGATCGGTTTATAGGATAGATGGAAAACACATACATGTTGTTTTGCGTTGTTTTCACCCGAAAATATACTTGGAGTTATGCTGTTTATGTTATTTTCATATGCTTGACAGTTTTCTTTGCTAGATTGATCTTATAGTGTACAACTATAATGAGAATTAAAGAAAACGATGAAATTGTAAAAGAATTAACCTTTACTTTTATGCCAAATTTGTTATTAAGATTTTGCTATTTAATATGTTTTTATCGTCGTCATGAATTGGAATCACAATATTCTAGCGTTGCATTGGTTGAAAATCTATCCATAAATAAGGTGGTATTTTGATAATTATTCATATAAGAGGATATTGGTTAAATATCTGTCCATCACAATGATGGATTTGAAATTCTGAATGTATATATAACTTTTTTATTCAAAATCTTTCACAACTTATTTCTATATCTGGCATGTTCTGATGGTGGTTTTGGCACTTCATGATTATGTATTTTGTGTTTAGTGTCTTTGACAGGATTACAAGATGATTGGATCCTTTCTTACCAGAGGGCTCATGTATGTTAATATAAAACTTGTTTCTTCTTCATTTATGGAAAATTATAATCAAATATTTTTAACTATGTAATTAATTAATTGCATGCAGAATGATTTTTGGATACGCGTATCCAGCATACGAGTGCTTCAAATCAGTGGAGAAGAATAAACCTGATATTGAGCAACTTCGGTTTTGGTGTCAATACTGGTACTATACATGTTACTAATGTAAATTAAATGTTCTTTTATTTACTTAAATTTTAAACTGTATAATGATGTTGTTTTCAGGATCTTAGTTGCAGTACTAACTGTTTGCGAACGGATTGGTGACACATTTGTTTCATGGTAAGATTATATTATGTTCTAGATGTTAAACAATATTACAGTTCCCAATTTAGATACGTAAATCTTGTGGATAGTTTTATAGAAAAAAGAGTATAGAAATTACTGAAATAATATAAATTATAAATACCTGTAAGCATATTTTACGCTCTAAATGAAGTTAAGTGTTTGAAAAAAAATTGCAACTTGATTGACTCGTGAAGTAAATTAGTTTATTACATTTGAGTTATTGTTTGTTCTATTTTTCAAGGGTTCCAATGTACAGTGAAGCAAAGTTAGCATTCTACATATACTTGTGGTACCCCAAAACAATGGTAATAATATATTTCTTTAAACTTTTTAGTGGAATTTAATAAAAAAAAAATTAAGATTAGATTCTTTTTATGTTTATCTTTTCTGTTTTGTTTCAATTTTTTCAGGGAACAACTTATGTTTACGATTCTTTTTTTAAACCGTACATTTCAAAACATGAAACCGACATTGATCGTAACTTGATGGAAATAAGGATGAAAGCGGGAGATATGTTTGTTTTGTATTGGCAAAGAGCTGCAAGTTATGGTCAAACAAGAATAGTTGATGTTCTTCAATACATTGCTTTACAATCTCAGGTATATCAGGTCTTGATCTTTAAATCGTATGACCATTATACCCTTCTCTTTCTTCTTGCACTCTGAACATTTTTCCTAATACAAGTTTTAAGAGAAGAGTATAATTGTCATGATTTTGTAAACACTGGGTTAGATACTCGTGTATTACACAGGAGTATGACTTATGATACTTATTAAACAACTTTAAACTGCAGCCGCCTCAAACTGGTAGAACTCGACCACCAGCACCAAACCATCATGGACCCACCACCACTTTACATGAGGTTAAGGAGCCATCACCCTCTGTTCCCGCCACGTCATCATCTGACACGGTGGTTACAGAGGGCCAGCCACAAGTGCCGCCAACACCGTCCTCTTCTGCTGCTGTTTTGATGGCTCAAAAAGCACTGTTGTCGCAAAGTCTAGCGGTGGTGGCAAAATCTCAAACTTCTAATGAACCGGAGAATATGGAAACCGAACCATCGGGTTCATCAAGTTCGAACCCTAATCCACCCCTAAAAGAGGTTGTTATGGAAGAAGCGGTGAAGGTGTATGAGCGTATGAGGTCGAGGAAACCGAGTGTTACGTCAGTTCAATAATGTCGTTGCTGTTTTTTAGTCTGTAAAATGTGAGTATGTAGAATGTAGGATTGATAAATGTAACATACTAACATGCTTATGTATTTGTATTTCCTGTTTTATAACACATTTTTTACTTGTTAATAAAAAGGTAAAGGTTAAATCAAAGTATTAGCAAAAACGTGTTGTTTGCATAAGCTTCAAGATTTTTTTACCCTTTTTTACAACTTAAATCAAATGCAAAGACCAAGAAAAACTTGCAATTCTCTTGTTATTATAAATTCACAATCGAGTAATTATATATATATATATATATATCTTTAAACCATCAACTAAAATGTTATTTTATAAATCAAAAAGTTGGTTCAAGTAATTTGTTAAAATGGGCAAGGTTGCAAAAGACGCTAAGCGCTCCTAGGTCGGTCGACTATGGAATTGGGTAGAATCGAGGAGTATTCGGGTGTAGTCGAGGAGTACTCGGGTGTACTCGGAGATACTCGGACAAAAAAATCGCCTTAGAACACATCCTTGGAGCGAGTACTCGGCCTTGGAGACCGACTTTTGCAACAGTGAAAATGGGTAACTAGTGTAAAACTTGCTAATAAAAAAGGGTCCAAAACTTGAGTAATTGACCTGTTACATGAACTGACTCGACCTAAACCGTCTTTTTGCCAGACTTGGATACAAAATAACTGGTAAAGAAAATGAAAATCAATATCAAGATTGGTGAATTATCTACTAAGCTTCTTTAAAAAAATAAAAATAATTGTTGTACAAAGAATTCATATACTAACTTCTACCTCAAACCCAAATCTAATCATATAACATCCATCATCGTTTGACAAGAGGTTAAACAAAACAGCAACAACCACTGTTAAAATCTGTATTTAAACCACATTTATTCCAAAAACAAGTAATTTCATCTTCTTCACTTATTTCCTATTTCATCATCCACTTAATCCTCTCCTATAAAACTACCACTAACATATAAAAGTTTTCGTATTTCACGGTAAGTTCACACCCCACAATTCAGTTGCACTGATATCTGGATTTGACTTGAACCAGTAATCATCAGCAATCTGCAATTATGAATCAAAAAGTCACCAGTTAATATCTAAAACAAGTCAAATAGAAAAAATAGCTAAACAGGTTAATAACCACCTAATTTTTTAATTTTTAAATATTAAGATTATTGTTGTAATTTGAATTATGTAAGAGCTCAAACTTACATCATTCTGTGATGGAATTATCTTCTTAACTCCATTTGTTTGAGAGTCAATTAAGTTTAGTGAATCCGTATTAGCATGTTGGTTGACTGAACTGCTACCTTCGTGAGCTGTTTCGTTTAGTGAACGTGTCTGCTCGTCGGATTCGCTAAAATAAAATATAAATTGCACATGTGATGAATATTAAAAATTAAAAAGAAATTTAAGATTGTACGTTCCGTAATATCAAACATTTGCTTAAAGACATGTTAGATATGTTATTAGCATACCTTCATGATTTTAGTTGTTTTGTTAATGTCTTTAATGAAAGGGTAAAATTGTCTTTTGACCCAAACTTTAACAAACACTTTTAAAAGAAGCTATCTTAAGGTTTACAGTGTGAAAGTGATCATGTGATAGTGAGTAATCAGAAGATAATTTTGTTGTTATTATAATCAAATAATCAGATTTCTTTCATATTTGCCAAAAAAATTTAAAAGCAAAGATATTATGAAAAGTAACAAAAAAACTAAAATAAGATACCTTATAAGATACATATCTATTGGGCCCGTATGACTTCTTACAATAAGTCTATATTGTTTTGGAGAGAAACCATTATCCTGCAAACTCAATATTTTCAGATCAAATAATAATAATAATAATAATAATAATAATAATAATAATAATAATAATAATAATAATAATAATAATAATAATAATAAATGAATAAATTCAAGTTTCATCTGAGCCACACTCACCTGATCAGGGTCAGGAACTTCAATAGAACTAGCACGTGGTGCTCTTATGGTGATTAGAGTCTGATTCTGCACTCAACAAATAAATGTAAATTTTATAATTTGTATTTGAAAAAATTGAGTCTCAAATCACTGGAACCACTTATTTTACCTTGAAACGTGGAATATTACTAAAATCTTCCCCTGTTAAGTAAAGGTGCCTGTCAAAAAAACCAAGAAAAATGTCAGTCAAGTGATAAACTTATTTCCATTTTAACTGTTTTTTTTTTAACTTTTACTCATTTGACCTGTTAGATCAAAATATAATCAATTTACCCGTAAATGGGTCCACCTCAAAACATGTCAAAAACCATCATGTGTGGTCTCTTGTCAGTTGTCACACATAAAAAATAAATAAATAATTAATAATATGTGCCACTTTTTGTCCAAAAGTGCTTATTTTATTGCACTCTTGCAAGAACAATGGCTTGTTCGTTACAAAAAATAAAATACAATGATTCCAGAATTTTGTTACTCTAAAACTGCAATCATATTGTAGCACAAAGATTTTTATATGTGAAGAACAAAATAAAGAACAAATTACACGTACTTTTGACAATCGTGATTCAATTCCATTGATTTCAAGCGCTCTTGTGATTCCCTGGATAAAGAATCAGACGTTATACAGATACTTTATAGTGTATTAAGTTTCAGTTAATCTTAATAAACTTAATACAAGTTTATGTTGTCTTTATGTTAATGCTAATCAGTCAAACACGTGAAAATAAAAATTAAATTACCAAAAGTGGAATGGTTAACTGGGTTAAGCAAGTTGAAAGTGGATCATCACATAAACAAATGTCAATAACCTTCAAAACTGTTGAATCATTATTGTAATAATAGTCTTTATAATTGAATTTAGTATATTAACTATTTATAAAGCTAAAAAAATGAGAATAAATTGCAAAATGTTAGCAGGTCAATCAACCCAACCCATTTTGATCCATCAAAATAATTTCATTTTGAACTAGCCGGTTTACACACATTACCCTGCCCGACCTGCCCGCACTGCCCAAATTGCCAATTAAATTTGCAATTAACTAAACCTTATGCACTCATCGAGTCTGGATTCTTCTGCATAAAGTTGTTCAAGTTCAGCCTGTCATGAAAACAAACTCAAAATTGAGTGTTTGGATATTTAAATATTTTACTAATATAAAACCTCATGAGCCACATCTAATCAGTACAACTCATTTCTTCTATATACTTAATAAAGCACACTTGTTTAAAAATTTATGATATTATTTATTGCGTTAATTGTAACATTTTATACGTACCTTTAATAGTTTGGATTTATTATGCAGGCTTCGTGGTGACAAACTATTATTTCCCCTGTTAAATAAAACGTCAATGCATTAATTAATACATTAACATAAGCAAAAATATATGGATAAAAATACTTACTTCCACCGTATGTGATTCTTTGTAGCCTTTTCTACTAATCCAATTCCTTCAAGAACATTGGTAATATCGTAAATTCTCCTCTTTTGGACCTGTAAAAAAGTTAAAAATAAAAAATACATATGAATCATGGACAATTACTGGACTTTAATTAGGTATATAAACAGCTAAATCTGTTCGCAGGGTCAAGGGTAATATTGACATTACAAAAAAGTATAGAAAGCTTAATTTTGCTCGAAAAATTTCCCATATTTGGGAATTTAAAGCCAATAATTTCAAGCAAGTTCATTTCTTTATTCTCATTAAAAAACTAGCAGTCCCAAAAAGATAAGATTTCTCTAGTTATTTTTTTCAGGTATTTCTCTAGTTATTTTTTTCAGATCATTTTTTTATTTTACATTATTTAACTCTTGAACATAATTAAATTTAGCATGAAGCCAATCGTACATCTAACATAACTGCAGCCTTGTTTAGATCAAGAATGCCATCTTTGTCTGCCTGTATCAAACTAACAAACTTCTTTGTGAGGAGTCCTGTTACAATAAAAAAAAATATCATTAGTAAAGCAAAACTGACATAAAATATAACAATGTTACACTTGCACATAATCAAGAATCATAAACAGCAAATCTAAAGTAGTAAATCATGTAAACTCACCAAGAGAACTATCATAGCGACAAGCACCAGCGAGATTAAGATCATCAGGTTCTGAAATAAAAGACGATTACCAACCAAATATTTAATTAAAAGTTTAAAACTTCATCAGAAGAAGATATGGAACTGCAGACAACGAAAGTTAAGTAGTATCAACCTGCTTTTATTTCTTGATTTCCAGATTTAGACTGTTTAGATGTCTTTGATTTTCTATTTCTTTTTCCAACACCACAAGAAAATGGTTTAAGTGAAGGATCATTGTTTACTACTTCAGTTTTGATACTTCCTTGAAAAATAGGATTAGGATTTATGACTGTTTGTTTTGGCTGTTTCATAAGGAAAAAAAATGAAATTACCATATAATATTGAAATAGTAGTTGATAACAAATGATAACAATAAAATTGAAGATGTCATGAAAAATAGTACTTAGAATAACACCATATTTGAGTTTGAATATCTAACTGATTACCTTTTTTTTATTTCGGGAAGAAATAAAAACTGCACTGGCTTTTAATTTTAAATGATTAGATTAGTTTAAACTGATTAAATATCATAAAGCAACAAGATAGAGGCATGTGTTCAAACCTTCAACCTTTTTATATCTATCCACACAGTTTTAAAATTAAATCAGTGACACCAATAAATTAGCTCCTATAAGTATATAAAAAAAAACACATAAGTTTTATCATGTTATTGCTTCACTTTATACACTTTTTTCAGTCTCGATTGCCGATGAGTAGTAATTAATTGTCTGTCATTCCTAAAACTCTGTCTTTTAATTCCATGATTTATTTAGTGATCTTGCAAAAAAAAATCTAATTAACAGAATCAACTCATCAAGCAATCATTTAATTTGATAATTACAGAACTAGTCTTCACATTGAGCTGGAAAAGACCAAAACGGTGTGGCTACAATTACTAAATATAACACAACAAATGGATCTGCAAACATAAACACATAAACCCTAATTCTTTAGACTAACAGGGTTCTGAAATGTAAATACATACACACTGACAAACACTTCAAATAGATATCATTCATATACTGGAAATCTTTTCCAGAAGAAAAAAAAATAGTCAAGCTTTGACTTTGAGATTCATACATATAATCATTCCAATTGAAGAATTAATACCATCAGTCATCTTCAAATTAGAAAAACACAGCATATACAGGTTTTCACAATAAATTCAAAACATAAAAACAAAATATACATTCGTCCATTGGTTCAATAATCAACTAGTAACACAATCAATAGATTCTCAAAATCAATATAACCAACAACAAGTCAACAACAAAAACACCCTACGACATTTCAAACAAGAATCAAAGCAACTCAACACTCAAATGCAAATAGAAACACAAACTTATGGACGAATTAACTCACTTGAAACAAGAACATAGGCACATTTTGATTAGGTATTAGATGATTGCATAAACCACCAATCTGTTGCGGATGGTGTTGTACGTGCATTCTAGGTTGTAAGGAGTTTTGAAGTGACAAATTGACATCATCGGCACCGGAAGCAACCGACATCGACATCTCCACCGTCACCGCCTGAGCTGGTTTGTGAATGACGACGGCAGTTAAAACAAAAGGGGGTGGTGAAACAGCGGGAAGGTTTGATGCAGGCGGGATTGGATGAGAGTTCGAATGCATACAACACACTCTTTTTACTTTTTCTATATCGGGCCTACGCTGGCCCAATTGTTAATTTTTGCACCCAAAATTTATTTTAAATTTAATTTATTCTTCTGGATATTAAATACTTCAGGTTTTATTTGTTTGTTAGTTGTAACTCATTCACTTGTAGTCAGAATTTAATTTATAGTTCATTAATTTGATATTGATATAGATGGTTTGCTAATAAATAGTGTCTCTGTATATACATAATATATTATTAGTAAATAAAAAAATATATAAAGAAAGGTAAACGGTCTATTCGATTAACATTGTTGGTTTCTAGTTTTAAACTGTTGATCAGGTCACTGAATCACTAAAACCAAACTGTGAAGTGAACGAGATGACTTGCTTGAATTTAGATGGTTTGTAAACACTCCTTCTTAACTATGCTAATATATACATTTAAGGGGACTAATTTTTTTATATTAATTTTAAATGTTTAAGGGAGCAATTGTTTCTTTTTTTTAGGAATTTAAATAATGTCATCAAAGACAAGAATAATAACTGAATTAATATGTTTAAAAAATATAAAACAAATAATTATATGATTTCATACTACTTCATTTATATAAATTTATATAAAACCTTCAAATTAATAGGATACTTCACCAATTAATTGTTCAAGTACTTACTGGTGTTTTGTGTTAAGTGTATCGTGCTTCCCGTGGCATTACCCGGGCACCCATTTAGTAATAACAAATGAGTCGAGTCATTCATAAGGACTAGATCTAGAGCACAAGCTTAAATATGGGTCCATGTAACAAATGTGTCGTACTCAAGTCTCACATATCGATCTCAACTAGGCTCGGAAACGTAAAAGAGCTTTTTATTTAAAATAATAAATACATATAAGCAACATGGCAGTTAATATATACATAGAGTAAGAATAGAATAAAAACTTATTTTAGTTGAAAAAACCCTAGAAACTCATATGCAACATTATTATTGCTTTTTTTAAAAAAAATGTTGGTTTTATATACATTTTCGTCACTTTTTATAAAAATAAATAAATAAGCAGAGCTTTTAAAAGAATTATGTAAAAAAATAACAAAAATTCATGTATATTTAATGTTTCAACGAATGCTACATATTTAACATTGACAAATTTTCGGGGGAAAAAAAAATAGAAAAATCCATTGGGAGCATTTTTGTTTTTCCACCAAAAGTCATAAAATTGAATGTAAAATTTATGTAAAAAATTAAAAAAAAAGTTGTTACATATGTAAAATACGAGTTTCTTTGGTTTTTCTAACTCAAGTGTGTTTTTTCTCATCCATGTCCTGTATACATATATATTTATATAAAAGATCGTCGAAATAATCTACCTCTAATAAAACATTTCAAAAAATTATATGTGGCACTTTCTCAATTTTTTGAGTTTTTTAATTATTTAAATTAATATTTTAAATTCTTTTATACTTTTTATATTATCTTAAATTATAAGATAGATTTAAATTTGTTACTAACTAATTAAGTATTTATCTTATATATTTATAAAGTAAACTGTATTTTTTTATCCATTTGGTTTGCATTACTTGACAATTTTAGTTCACCGTTCACAGAAACGGTCTCTAAGGTTACAAGTCTTATCAATTTTCATCCCTAACGTTTCAAGTCTTAAAGTTTTTCATCCTTACCGCTTCAATTTTTAACAGTTTTCGTCCCTAACGTTTCAAGTCTTAACAGTTTTTTTTTGTTAGAGGTTTAATGACGAAATTGTTAAGACTTGAAACATTACGAAAACTATTAACGGTGGACAAAAGCTTAGTATAAGTACATAAAACACATGCTATAAACAATGAAACGATGATAGGTTAACACTACATCCAAATGGGTATCCAGTTCTTACATTCTATGCGAGCTTTCAGCTTAGAATCACGAATTCACGATCGACATTAGTTGAAAGATAGCCACTACAATTTAACTAGTGACCTACGTTGATGCACAATCATACTATAATTTGTATAAAACTTTAACAGTTTTTGTATTGATGCACAATCATACTATAATTCGTATAAAACTTAACAGTTTCACAATCATACGCTCATGTGTTCACTAGTCACTATTTTTTTCAAATTTCAAAATACACGTCTTGTGTTTTAAAACATTCAGTTCACGTTTTATATATACTTTAAAATGTGTAGTTTGATAATTTTTGTGTCCTCAAGGGGACACTTGCCGGTAAAGTGATATACTTTCAACAGTTGGTTTGAGTCTTGCACGATACTAGTTGCAACAGTTGGTAAAATCCTATCATTAATTTGCCTATGTGACATCTATGTGTCAAATTAACTACAAACCAACTACACATAGCCTTAGAGATATAAACTAAAGTAACATAGTGATAATAAATTAGTATTTATGGCGGAACACGTAACATAACTACAAACATATAAGCATTTAGTATGACATTATGACGAAAACCGTAGAAAAGGATTCATTATGCGTTAACTAATTCAGGGCATATATTATTAACAACATGAGGCAAATTAATGATATGATTTTTAATTTTAATTACCATTTACTAACATTATTATTAATTACATAATATTGTGACTAAATTTAAAAAATGATATACACATATATATTTATACACAACGTTTGACAGATTTAATAAAAATGTGACTTAGATGGGGAAGAAATCGAATCACGTTGGACCTTTGCCTTTTCTTTTAGTTTTTGTTATTGATAGAAAGTAAAACAGTTTTGAAAAAAAAATTGTTGTTGACCGTTTATGCGATTAGTTTATGTTTAATACATGCATGCATGCATACATAGATGATCATTTTAACACATAACGTGTTTAGTATAAGTACAAAAACACATGCTATAAACAATGAAACGATGATACATAAGATGATTACGTAATTGGATGTAGTATTGACTAGGTTAACACTACATCAAAATGGGTATTCAGTTCTTACATTCTATGTAAGCTTTCAGCTTAGAATCACGATCGACATGTATCATGTGTTAACTGTTATTAAGGTTGATTAGCACACGGTCCAACCTCAAAGACTAATCAATCTTGCTAAAACAACAGATAACACAATATCCATGTCGATCGTGACTTTGAGTTGAAAGTTAGCCACTACAATTTAACTACTGGCACACATTGATGCACAATCATACTCTAATTTGTATAAAACTTAACAGTTTTACCATCATACGCTCAGATGTGCTCACTAGTCACTATTTTTGTTCAATTTTTAAAATACAAGCATTGTGATTTAAAGCATTCAGTTTGCTTTTATATGCTCTGAAATGTGTAGTTTAATAAATTCTGTTTGCAAGATACAAGTTACAATGGTACGCACATCCTCTTAATAGACAAATCCATTATCATTTGTCACGTATCACAAGAAAAATAATAGCCAACCAATTTTTTTTAAATCACAATAATTTTCTTTAAACTAATAAATTAATTAATAAATATGTCGATCTTACACCTCAGTGGCCTTTAAACAAGAGTCATTAAGAAGCTAAAACAATTCATAATATTAGGAAAAAAAATTGTTAATTCTTAATATTTGCAACCTGCTACAAGCAATCTAGCATCAGAACATTATTCAAGTTTTACAAAAATAACTAGTTATAAAACATTCAAAACTGAGACTGTCATAACACATGAAACCTAAAACACATGTAAAAAAAATACATAAAAATTTGAATTAACTTATAAAAGGGCAGATCCACATAACCAGTAATTAATTTGTTACAGTCGGATTCACTTGTTGGGTTGATTGTCATTATATAATTTAGTGCCACTTAATATGTATCCACCAGAAGCACTCATCTGCATGTGAGGATGCGTTCTTGAAGGAAGAACCTGCAACCCATTATAATAAAATCCACATAATAAAACTATATATATTTTGTAGTAAGCTATAAAAAATAAAACTGAATCAATAATAGATTTAAAGTATTTATATTTCTAATAAGTCATGGTTGTTTACGAACAAAAATTTCTAGGATTTGCTGGCCAAATTAGCCAGTCAGAGACTTGCAGAAATAGTAACTCTTTGGTGCAGGTCAAAACGGGTCAGGTTGACCTCATAATTTTTTTGTCAATATTTTACAAATAGGGTTAGAGGGATTAATTAGTAAATTTTATTAATTAGTACAACAAACCTGATATTCACGTAGCCAAGGTTCTGTGATTTGCAGACCGATTGCCATTTTCTCAACCTGGAGATTATGCATGCAATTTGCCAATGGCTGCAGTTCATAAAAAATAACTTCTCTTAATGTCATTTTCAGACAACTAAAAATAATATCTAAACTTGATAAAAAGTAGTTAAAGCTCAAATAAATGTGGTAAAATGTGCAGCTGGCGAGTTAGATGACGGGTCAAAACATGTTTAAGTCAAACAGGTAATAATATTTGAAGCCAATCGGGTTGGGTCATGTTGAGAATAACACTTATTGTCAAAAGCTTTTTTTTATAAATCATGTGTCAATTTCAAATATGTTTACTAAAATATATCACTTCAATAACAATGTAACTTTTTTGAAAAGTGATCCAGAAGGTTTAAAACATTATATATACACTTTGGGGGCGACTTTCAACCCATTTGACCCACCCAAAAACGACCAATTCATAAGTAAATTAATAGAATTGTAAATCTATTATAAATAAATGTTAAAGATGACATTTTATTACATTTACTATCCTAGGATACTAGATTATTAATTTTCGTTACATGGTATCTTTGCACAATTTGGGGACTTTGCTCATAATGAAACACATGTATATATTATTATATTTGTTAGGATGATTAAGTTTCGAGAGATTAATCAATAAAGTTATTATGATTACCACATTAAGTTCAAGAAAAATAAAACTTATGTAAGTTTGAAAAGGCATTACATAATTTTTGTATTATGTAAAGCTATTTGCCAAATAGTTTTTTATGTGAATATCATGTACGTTTAATATATAAGTACAGTAAAATTTTAAATAAATAACACTACCAAATTATTTAAATTCAAATATGATTTTTCATATGAATATAGTAATCATTCCTGTACTCTAGTTAATAGCTAGATATGCACAATGTTGAGTATTCAGATAGTGGGAAGACCATTCGGCCATCAACAACCATCAGCAATCACAACCCAACAACCGCCGACCACTAACGTTACGTCGATCTCCTCCAGTTACCCGACACCGAAACCATCCTCCATCTCTCTCTCTCTCTACAATCCCGCATGTTAAGTTGTTATGTCATCATTAGTTCATTACCACTGGACACTGTACGTTTAATGAAGCATCTCATCCGGCCATCATCTTGATCTAGCAAATCGTCATAGCTAGATCAATGACAATCCACCTTCAAAACTACCAAATAAACCGGCCATTAAAACTAAGAAAACCTCTACCAAAGGAATGGGCGAACAAAAAGGGTAACGCAAAATGCACGGTCGTTCCGGCCTCCCTAACCGCGCTAGTACCATCTTTCATGCGCTGCTACCCACGCCATGAAGCCGTCATCGGTCGGTGAATGGTTACTGCTATCAAGATCGGGGATAGGAGTTCTCTCTATCAAAATTAATCTCAGACGATGGCAGCACCTTCAATTCTTCTAGACTCAAGACAATCATATCAACAAAGGTACTACTATTTAATGGTGGTCATATATATATATACTCATCAAAAGTTTGCACTTGTGTCATGTGTGGTGTTTGGAAAGAGATCGAAAGCAGAAATAACGATGAAGGTGGCAAAAATAATGTATATCTAATATATTTGTATGTGTTTTAGATTAAAATAAGCGTGAGTGTATATATGCATACATACATATATATGTTTACATATTTATACACTCAAATACATAAAATCATATATGCATATATATATATATATATATATACTCATGCTTACATACATACATACATATATATATATTTACATATTTATACACTCAAATACATAAAATCATATATGCATATATATATATATATATACACACTCATGCTTACATACATACTTAGTTACTTACACACATACATACATACATAGATATATATGTTTACATACTTATACACTCAAATACATAAAATCATAGGGTTACATTCTATTAGGACTCAATATTATGTTTATGTTGAGAACTGTAAGAACCGTATAAAACACTTGTACATAGTGCATTAATGATTTATAAGGAGAGAGAAGATGAGTGACGCCGACGGTTAATTAACCACCTTATGTATTAAAACATGTGGCTATAAATGGTTCTTTTAGTTCTTAACAAAAATTGGTCTATAGTAGAACATCTCCCTATGTATGTATGTATGTATGTATGTATGTATGTATGTATGTAAGCATGAGTGTATGTAAGTATCTATATGATAATGTATGATTGTGTGTATGCATGTATGAATGTGTATATGCATGTATGAATGTGTGTAAGTATATTTATGTGATAATGTATGATTGTATATATGTGCTAGTGTGTAAGTACGTAAACATATGTGTATTTATGTAAGTATGCATGGTTGTGTGTATGTATCTATGAATGTTAATAGTGGTATCTAATAGTGGATCTAATTGTGTAAGTGTATAATTAGTATAAATATATATATATGTGTGTTATGTATGTATGTAGGTGTGATGTAAGCATACGTGCATGTATGTATGTATGTTAGTGTGTAAGTACATAAGCAAGTATTCATGTATGATTGCATGTATGTTAGTGTGTAAGTATGTAAACATATATGTATGATTTGATGTAATTAAGCATGTATGTATGACTCTATGAATGTTAATAGTTATATATATGTAAGTGTTTAAGTATGTAAACATATATAATGTATGTATGTATGCATGTATAGTTGTTAGTATGTATGTATGCATATATAATTATATCTATGTATGAAGTGTGTAAATATGTAACTATTATTTAAATTGGTTGTGAGTGAATGAGAGAAAAAAAAATAATGATAAAAGTATAAAAAATATTATTTAATTAGAAAAAATACAAATAAAAGCTACTATGAATGCTTTAAGAAATGTTAAGTATGCACAAGGTTGTAAAAGTCGGTAGACGCTCCTAGATCAGTCGACTATGGAGTTAGGAGTACCAGGGGAGTATGCGGGAGTACTTGGGGAGTACTCAGACATGCTAAATTATCAAAAAATTTAATTTTCAAAGATTATATGTATTCCAAATATGATAACTATACTAATATTCAATAAAATACATGTTCAGATCAATAATATCGCATCGAACAATGCCCAAATATAATCATAACAAAAAAAGGATAAATACACTACAATATCACATACCGTGGACCTCCTTGAAGTGTTGGCTTTGACCGGATCCTTGGACCTACTCGGAATAACATAAAATCACCTCGAAACACCTCCTTGGAGCGAGTACTCGACGATTAGTCAGCCTTGGAGAGCGACTTTTGCAACATTGAGTATATGTACCTAAACACGTGTTATAAACGATGATACATAAGATGGTTACGTAATTGGATGTAGTGTTGACCAGGTTAACATACATCCAAATGGGTATATAGTTCTTACATTCTATGCGAGCTTTGAACTTAGAATCACGATTGACATAGATCAAGTGTTATCAGTTGTTTTACATTAGCTTTAAACCATAATGTCTTTAAGGTTGGACCATGCGCATAGTCCAACCTCAAAGACTAATCAATTTTGCTAAAACAACATATAACACAATATCCATGTTGATCGTGACTCTGGTTGAAAGCTAGCCACTGCAATCTAAGTTATCTAACTAGTGACACACTTTGATGCACAATCGTACTGTAATTTGTATAAAACTTAACAGTTTCACAGTGGCTCACCAGTCACTTTTTTTTTTCAATTTTCAAGATACAAGTCTTGTGTTTTAAAACATTTAGTTTACGTTTTATTCTCTTTAAAATGTGTAGTTTGATAATTTTCTGTCATTTTAGGGGACACTTGCCTGTAAAGTGATATACTTTCAACAATTGGTGTGAGTCAACCATTTTTTTTATAATGTCATACCAATCATTTTCTTTAAACTAATCAATTAACTTATAAATATGTCAATCTAACACCTCAGTGGCCTATAAACAAGAGTCGTTAATTAGCTAGAACAATTTATAATATTAGAATTTTTTTTTGTTAATTCTAAACATTTGCAACCTGCTACAAAACTGCGGGGATTTTTTTAAACACAGTAACTATTTAAGACATTAAATCAAATGAGGTTAGGTTTAGAAAGGAAGATAACAAAGAACTACAAGCAATCTAGCATCAGAACATTATTCAAGTTTTACAAAAATAACTAGTTATACAACATTCAAAACTGAGACTGTCATAACACATGAAACCAAAAACACATTAATAAAAAAATACATAGAAATTTGAATTAACTTATAAAAGGGCAGATCCAAATAACTAGTAATTAATTTGTTACAGTCGGATTCACTTGTTGGGTTGATTGTCATTATGTAATTTAGTGCCACTTAATATGTATCCACCAGAAGCACTCATCTGCATGTGAGGATGAGTTCTTGAAGGAAGAACCTGCAACCCATTATAATAAAATCCACATAATAAAACTATATATATTTTTTAGTAATCTATAAAAAAATAAAACTGAATCAATAATAGATTTTAAGTATTTATATTTCTAATAAGTCATGGTTGTTTACAAACAAAAATTTCTAGGATTTGCTGGCAAAATAGGCCAGTCAGAGGCTTAAAAAAAATAATATTTAAAAAAACAAAAAAGAAACTAAAATACTAATTAAATAATAAAACTAAAACAAAAATAATATATTTGTGTGGGAGGGAGGTGGGGGGAGAAGTAGGATTGAAATAATATAAATAAATTAAAAAAAAACTAAAATATTAAAAAAAAACGCCAGATACACAGTTTCCTGGGGTGATTAAGTTGGTGAAGGAGGCACGTGGCCATTAGGCAGGAAACTTTGTTTGTGTTTCAAATGCAAAGAAAACAATTTAAATTTTAATTAGTAAAACAAATAAAAAATCCAAAAAAAACCCGTTACGGTAGCCAGCACCACCAGCCTTTGATTTTAAGTATCGTATTTGAATCTTTAAAAAACCATATAACTAAAAGAATAATGTAATTCCATTAAATAGAATAATACCAAAGGTTTCCACATTTGAGTAAATGTTTAGCATGTTGGACTAATGTTATCAAATAGTTCACTATTTAAAGGGATTAATTAGTAAATTTTATTAATTAGTACGACAAACCTGATATTCACGTAGCCAAGGTTCTGTGATTTGCAGACCGATTGCCATTTTCTCAACCTGGAGATTATGCATGCAATTTGCCAATGGCTGCAGTTCATAAGAAATAACTTCTATTAATGTCAATTTCAGATAACTAAAAATAATATCTGGACTTGATAAAAGTATTCAAATAAAGGTGGTAAAATGTGCAGTTGGTGAGTTAGATGACGGGTCAAAACATGTTTAGGTCAAATAGGTAATATTTGATGTCAAAAGCTTTTTTGAAAATTATGTCAATTTCAAATATATTTACTAAAATGTATCACTTCAATAACAATCTAACTTGATTCAGAAGGTTTAAAACATTATAGATACACTTTGGGCGACTTTCAACCCATTTGACCCACCCAAAAACGACCAATTCATAAGTAAATTAATAGAATTGTACATCTATTATAAATAAATGTTAAAGATGACATTTTATTTCATTTACTACCCTAGGATACTAGATTATTTAAATTCTGTTACATGGTATCTTTGCACAATTTGGGGACTTTACTCATAATGAAACACGTGTATTATTATATCTGTTAAATTACAAATAACAACTGTGGATTTACACAAATGGACCAGGAAAAATAGAATAGAATGATTAACTTTCGAGAGATTAATCAATAAAGTTATTATGATTACCACATTAAGTTCAAGAATGTACATCACGGGTAACTAATAAACCAACAACTAATATCCAACTAACTACAAGAATATTAAAGTAAAAAAAGAGGCAGAATAAGAAAGAAAAACCTGAAGATATTGGTGATAAATCACAAAGGGAGCTGAAAATGATAGAAATGGTAAAACCTCCTTTACAATACTCCAAGCATCCACATCTGGAGCTGCTATTATAAGGCTATATACATTATCCAGGTGGAAATTAGAATATAAAAATAATAATAAATAAATCAATAACTGAAAAAACAACCAAGGAAACAGTTGAGTTTAAAAAAGTGGTCAACCTTGAAAATCCATTTTCTTTCCATGACTTGATGGCATTTTCAGGTGCTTTTTCTCCTGGTTTTGCAGCTTTATTTACTTTTGTGACAATAATTTCTTCCATGCTGACGGGCTGTAAAGTTGAATGAAAAAAATAATGTTTTGTGCAAAAAAAGTTATCCAGAAAGTAACAAGATGCGGCAATTTTGACCCGTTTACTTTTAAATGTTATTTCAGTCGAAACTCAAAAGTCACCCAAAGTGTACTTTTAAAGCATAATACCCTCGTAAAACAGTTATTGTTATTTTTTTCAAAAATTATATTAATATTGAGATAATACATTTTCATAAGTACATCTGACACACTAAGTATATTGAAACTTGGTATAAAGGCACAAAAAGTGTTTATGGTTTAACTTGAACGGATTTTGACCCATTACCACTCGATTTACCACATCTACTTTTAAGTATATGCAATTAAACATTTTTTTTTAAACATTTTTTTTACTAACATCGGTCTGATTGGATGAAATATCATCACTCTTGACAGCTTGAAGCAGTTCATGTTCTTTGAAATCCACATTTTCAGGAGCAGAAAGTTCAGAAAGAGGTAACCTCACAATCCTAAAGTTTTGGAGCATCAATACACATCAGAATTATTTTATAGATTTACTTTTTATTAAACTTAACTACACAAATGATCACTGTGTTTTGTGAAAAATAACTAGTTTGGGTATTAAGGTTATGTGTTTCGTTATATGATGAGCATGAGCATTAAAACTCCGTTTACTTATTTTTAAAATTAAGGTGAAATGACAAAGATGCCTTTTGACTTTTTGAATAGTCAAAGCCAAAGTGTAGAAGGCAAAGGATATTTTGGTCATTTCACCCGAATTTAACAGAAGAGTTAACGGAAGTTAGCTTTAATACCCAAATTCATTAAAAGCGTAAAACCTAAGCATGTTACTTTAAACCCTTGGTAACTAAACCTGTTACTTTGTGCAAACCACAGGGACCATATGTGTAACTGACTCCTTTTGTTAAATGCCAAAATGAACTAATCCAATTACTTTATTTAATGAAAGGAGAAATACCTTTTGTTAATTTCATCACTGAAGTTGAAAATTCTTACTATCTCGATAGAATGCGGAGAATCACCACGATAGGTATTGCACACGTAACCGGTACCTGTTAAATGAACAACACCATATAACAAACAAAAAAAAAACTAAATTTAAAAATTATTATCTTTTAAAAAAATCCGAAAAAGAGAAGGGGGTGTTAATCGCCTTACCCACCTTTGAAAAATCTATATTTATCTATATATATACCTAATAAATAAATGACTTTTACGCCACATGTCACAATTCTGTGAGCCCAAAATTTCTTTTTTAGCTTTTCTAATTTTACCCTTTCATGATCTATTTCTTACCCATGTAATATTTAATATTTATTTAATTTAAGTCTCTATTTCTTATTTTTTCCCCTTTGATATTTAAATTTTTTTTTATTCCAACGTGTAAATGTGAAATGCATGGGTTTCTAAACTAGTTCAAGTTAATATAGGTTGATGGCGAGCCCAATTATTTAAGGATCCAGAAAAGAGGATACCCGATTTTTCATTCAGTTTATCCAATTCAGGTAACATTATGTTTAATATAGGGAACTAATAATATAGCATAAATAATAAATTATAACAGATATAAAAACAATAATTTATACCTCCCAAACGCTCTGCAACAGCTCCGGTAAGTAAACCGCCAATCATATCCACCACAAGGACATCAGATTGTGCCATCACATTACCATATGAAAGAAGAAGTGATAATGTGTCAACTCTTAAAAACCTGAAATTATATCTTACCAATAAATAACTATGAACGAATTACATAATATTAAGTGAATAATTAAGTCATTAAAGATACCCTATTCTTGCTGGATACTTCTTGAAGTAAGTGTCACATATACTGAAAGAAACGAGTGCAAGTCAACACAGGAAAATGAAGAAATAAAGCACAATAATTTAACATTAAAAATCATTTTATGGAAATAAAGAATATAATGTAATAATAAAATTACCTCCGGGCAAAGGGACGTCTCAAAATTACCTTTGGAGCATATTTCTTTTGTTTCTTAAGCCTATACTTTTCCTGCAGATCATAAAGTTCAGTATACAATAATAATATTTGTTAAATGTTAAGCGCGATACTCACTTGTGAAAAAGATGTTTTATTCTCAAATGTTGCACTGTTGGCAATAAGGGCTTCAACTATTTCATTCCCACTTGCACCCTGTCTGGAACACAGCTATATATAAAAATTATATATAAATAGTCTATAAAACATTATATTAGACATTTAGAACTCTAACCTTCGCAATCCTTCTATATCTTCGCCAGTAAGCGTTTGAGCTGTATTATTATCAATCAATGCACGATTGTCTCTCAACTCATCCTTTATAGCACATTCCTTCTTGTCTTCAGTATTAAAATAAAATAAAATAACTTTTTTTTTTGAGAAATAATATCAGAAATAATAGACAACTCCATTTAAATTTTAAAAAGCAACAACATTTGTATGCTTGTGCAGGTTCTTATGCATAAATGATGTTGTTACTAGCATCTCTAATCAATGGGGCTTCGTAAACATAGATGTGATATCCAGTCCTTATAAAAAATGATTTGATAAATAAACAGAAATTAAAATGCACTATATATATAATATCATCTTCCTGGAGATAAAAGTATTATCATTGAAGCACGAATTAATGTGGTCTAATTGTCTAAATCCAGAAGAAATTTAAATGCATTATCTTTATAATAAAAATTGTTTTAAGCTAACGATTCCTAGCATAACGCGTAATTATATTATATGTGTGTATCATCAACTTGATCCACAATTTGACTGGCAATAAGACATTCATATTGTTTTATTAGAAGTAGACGTGAATGTGCTCCAACAAATTATAGTATACGCAGTTAACATTGTACAATCTTGCAAACATATATGTCAAATGGTTTGTTAAAACTGGAGGTTAAGTCTTTAAGTAGCTTTTCTTTTCACTTAAAAAAAATCATAATTATAATCTTCCAAACTAAAGAAACAATCAAGTTATTAAACTATCAAGAAAGACAATGTGAAAGTAAACCAAGCTTCAAGTTTTCTCATTTAACCCGAAGCAAGTTCAATTGGAAGAAAAATGAAAATATACGGACAAAGAAAAAGTGAAAACAAACCTTCTGCTGTAGGAATAACGCGAGACAAACAAGGACCATTTATTCCATTCTCCACTTGAAATACAGAACCAAAAGGACACCCAATCAACGGCTGAAGTGGGTAGTTTTTATTCCCAATTTTAACAATCCTGCAACAATCACATATTCTAACATCAAACAGAACGGTAACAATCTCCTTCAATTCTTAATTTGAGTTGTAAATCTAAGTATAGATGTTAAATTGACAGAGAGATGATAACAAATTCTTATGTACGAAATCAAAATTCAAAATGTAGGTTGATTCTGAGCAGAGGAAGTGAATATTACGATCCAGTAGTAAGACGAGAAAAAACGAGGCGATCGCCATCGTTGATATCAAGCAAAACACTGCAACCTTCCCATGTGATTCGAGGGTTCTGGGTTGAATTGTCTTCTAGTTTAGCCGTCGACATCTCTCTCGACCGAGAAAGATTTCGAATTTATCTGCAGACTCGATAGATTTAGACTTTCGGTACATAAACCCGAATTAGGGTTTTAAGGCAACGGTTTCTAGCGGGCAGACTGGTAAATTCAGTTCTAAACGATATACAAGTAGGTTATACGAGAAAGGCTTTCGCGATCCGGTTTTAACGGTTTTTTAAGAAATCTGTAAATCAAACCGTTACTAACGGTTTTTTAATCTTGCAAACCGAAACAAGACCATCGAATATGAAAACCAAATCGTACCAAACCGTCAGTTGGTTCGGTTAATGGTATAATCCAGTTTGGTTTCACAGTGTTAGAGTTATATTTCCCAAATTTACAATCATATATTCATCGATTAAAATTAAGTCATGCAAACCAAGTATGAAACTTTAAAAAAACAAATAACAAATTCCGTGTGATTTACTTATTTTGAGTAAAAGCAATATTGAGATGCACTAGCAAATTAGAATACTAACTAAATTAGCAAATTAGAATAATAACTAGGATAACAGATTAGTGGAAGTCACAACAAATATTTAGCCTAGAAAAAAGTATCATATTAAATTAGCGAGTCACTTCAACTAAGTAATAAAGTTAATCTAAATGGTTAAATGTATATAATATGTTAAATATTTGAAAATTAAAATATATTTAAATCTCACGGTCGGCTTTATATAGACGGTCTTTTGCATAAAGCCATAAACCGTAAACCAAACCGTTCAGTTTGGAATATGTGAAACCGACCGACCGAAAGTAATTTTAAAAACCGACCACAAAACCTAACCGATGACCGGTTTGGACAGTTTTGCGGTTTCAAACCGAATCATGAACACTCATATATAGAGTATGAGGAATCTTCTAAGGATGTGTTAGGGATTACTTATTTAAATCCAATAGTTTTTTTTATCAAAAATGTTGATTGACTTGTAACTTTTCAAAAATGAGTTTTAAATAGTGCTTTTTTTATCAAAACTGTTTATTAACTGTTAACTATTAGAAAAAGAGTTTTAAAAAAAATTGTTTGGATTAACTGGTGTGAAAAGTTAATAACTTATTTTAGAAAGTATTTTGCTTAGCTTATTAATGTAAAATGAAAAAAAAAAACATTGTTATTGAGAACTATAATACTATGAAAGCTTTTATTTAATGATTTTTTAAATTTAATGTATTGTCTCACATGAAATCAATTTACTTGCAAAGGTTACGATTCTGATTCGTTTGATAGACAAAATTACAAAAAATATCCTTTAGGTATATATGGAATTGCATGTTTCATCCTTTATGTTTAGAAAGTCCCGATTTCATCCTTTATATTAACAAGTTATTGTAGTTTACGTTCTTTAGGCTAACAAACGTTACCTTTTCAGTTAAATGTTCTAATAATGACCAAAATGCTCATAAATCATAAAGTATGAAATATGTAACTTTTTAAAACATAAATGATGTTTTCTGTAGTTTTGTTAAAAGATATCAATATTCATATTATTATTGTTATTATTATTTTCTTAATGTTAATTGATGGTATATAATTTAATTATATACCACCCCCCAAAAACCTAAATTTGTCATCTCCACCCTCCAAAAACCTAACCCCCCACACCCTAAAACCTACCTCCATCATCCCAAAAACCTAACCCCCTCATCCCACCCCAAAAAAACTTAAC
>WOUH02000009.1:426793-439436 GCA_009936405.2 Stevia rebaudiana
GCCTTGCCGAAAGGAATGGAGTGGTTGCCGATTCGGCTTGGGAGTTGCCGAAGAAGTTGCCGAAGGTGCTCCCTGCATCCAAAGTACCACATTTTTTTTATTAGGTTGATGAAGTCAATAAACAGAGCTTATTCAAATAAATGCGGAAGGAGACCAAAGACCGGATATCTAGTTTACTAGTTTGCTTTTACTAGTACTTGCACTAGTTTGTTTTTACTAGTAAACGTGTGTGTACTCATAACTTGTATTATAGTACAATTACTGAGTACATGTACTAGTTTACTTGTACTAGTACACGCATGTGTACACATTATTTGTATTGTAGTGCGCGTACCGGTGTGTACATGAACTATAGGTCGGTAGGGTTTCGTATTTATGTATATCGGTGTTTTACTATAAATAGGCGTATTGACCAACAATATTAGTGGAAGCTTTTTTAAACGTTTTATGAGAGGGAGAGGGGATCATAATTAGGTGAACAAATATGCATGCATGAAACGTTCTAAATCGAAGTCACAACTCACAAAAATAGCAAACCGACGTCTTCTAATGATTCCTTGACAACTTAGCTTCTCATTTGATTATGGTTTTATGCCCTATATAGGCGTGTGTGTGAAATATGTGTTTTGATGAATAATTACATGTATACGAGAAAAATGTGTGTATTAGATAATCGATGTATTACCAATGATCTCTAGCCCAAGACTTCATAAAAATGGGGAGGTCTTGGGTTCAAATCTCAACTGAGACATAGTTTCAAAATGGGTCAAGGGTTTTTCTCACATGGATGAGTTTCCTCCTTGATGGTGTTATTGGGTGAGTCAGACCCGATGCGTCAAAATCAGTATGGACGGTTGACATTCCGTCTAAGGAAAGCTCACTCGGGTATTGAGGGTGGTTCCAAACATTTTTTTTTTAAAAGATAATCGATTTATTAATGTACAAATTAACTAGATCAGGAAAACTGTAATGAGTAATTGAATTACATCTATCATACCTTGCTCTTTGATATTTGTTGATATTTTCTTATATATAGTGATCATGGTTATAGAGTTGACATCTCTCAAAGAAATGTTACTCTTTTAACCAAAACCGCTCATTCAAATGTACAATGAGAAAGTTATTTGCTTACAGAATCCAAGGTAGGCTAAATAATTTCTTATTGATTCTACATGCAATAATACTTTTCCAACAATTTTTAGTTGATGCATATACGATAATTGACACTGATAGACTTTTTTACATCAGCAAGCAACAAAAATGCTTAGAAGTGAGTCATATAATAATATCCACAATGTCAAATTTAAGGGAAAGAAAAGATAAATCAATGTGTCATGTTACCTTCTTCGTTTGCGGTGCCGCGGTGGCACTCGTTACAATTGCTATGCCTCTTTATAAGTGGCCTGTGGCTTGGATATCCAGATTTTTTTCAAACCAATAACATCTAACCCAAATAGTCAGAAGTAAAGATTATTTGGAAGCAATAACAAGTAACGTTAACCCTGGAGATAAACCTTACATATTGTATAGATTATTTTTAGATCAAACTTGATTCAATCATTAAAGACTTGAAAGATAAATTATTATTCAGAAAGTTTATCAGTTACTTTACTCTTACATTTCCAAGTAAACATCTTAATATAGCTATTTCTCAATTTTAATGAGTGCTTAGGCTTTTGAAGGCTGTAATATGTTTTCAAAATCGAAGATGTATATTTAGAAAAGATAACTTAAGATTTCAAGATAATACAACTTAAAATTAATTTTTACACAGGGTAATATTCATGATATAATACACTTATTTTTTATAATTATATTATTTTTTTAGTAAGTCTTAGCATGTAATTTACTAATAAATATAATATTTTTTGTTTTTAAAACTTAATAGAGGTAAAGCGGAGTGTTTACTAACTAGTGTTTAAGGAAAATTACTTACCAATTAAAGTAGTGTTATTTGGAAACTCTTTACCAAACTAGTGTTTTTCATTTATTTTTAATTATTATCATTAAATATATAATTTTAAGGAACACTATTTTGGTAAATAGCATTTTCCTAAACACCAGTTTGATAAAGGATTTGTTTTTTATATATTTTCAAGTTACGACTATTTAGTATGACGATTTCTTATATTCTTTAACAGTGTGACATTTTCTTATTAATTAACTTATACCAAAAGATTTTATGAAAATGATAACACATTTGGTATTTGACGTTTCGTTATTAGAATTACAAAGCTTAAAAAAAAAAAGAAAAAGAAGTTATATGTATACGGAGGAATGATCAAATAGGAAGAAGATCTTCCCTAAAAACAATAGTAACAAATCTTGGTCATCCATTTACTTAGGATAAAATACAAGGGAAAGGGCATTCATGTAAAAAACCATTTTACCAACGCTGAATGGAACGAAGAAGAGACGCGACGGTAGGGAGTCGACGGAAGAAGAGATGTGGGTGGGTGGTAAAGACGGAGATTTAACGGAGATAGTTAACAGACAAAACTTATTAATATGTATATAATTTATCTACTTGTGTTTATTATATTTTCAAATTGCAACCATTTGATACTTGACTGTTTCTTATTAATAAATTATTTTAAATTATAATATAAAAATGAATAACAGTATTTGACGTTATTAGAATTACCAAATCGAAAAGAAGGGGCAGTATGATAAAACTAAACATTAATTTGTAAATTGGTATTAAATCAATTTAAGTGAACATAAAGTAAGTCAATCTTTTGGGAAATCAATACACCGCATCCAACTTGTAACCATCAATGAACATGAAATTTTGTTAACACAAAAACTTAAGATTCAACATTTCAAAAATCAAAAGTGGCAGATTACATGTACCGTATTCTTTGTATGAAAAGAAAAGACATTAACTTAGTGAAAGTGATGATGAATCAGTGAATCACCGAGATTGTACAGGGATCTTACCGGAAGAATATGACGAACCCTAAACTGCGATGAAAATTTAATCATAAAATAAAAACGCAAATTGAAAGAAGTGGATAAACTCACACGACGAATTTGAAGTATCCGTCACCCCAATTGCAGTCCGTTTTTCTATTTAAACACTTGTAATTAAGTTTTATTTAGTTTTAGTTGAATTGAATTAAGTTTTATTGGAGAACTTTGAGTTCTTTGTTAGTCTTTGATTTATAATCGTTTGTGAGCCATTTGGTTGTTTAATCTGTATATTTCTTTGATTCTCTCTCTTTTTAAATTTGATTTTCATCTAATATCTCAAATCGTTTGCTTTTGAAGAGACGATCATCATCTACTGCCAATAACGGCAAAACATCTTTTGGTTTATATGTTTTGACCTGGATGTATTGTTTTGTTGGGATATCATATTATTATGGGGTGTTGAATGGTTAGATGAAGGGTAAACAAGTAAAATAGTGTCTGATTACCTTATTTCTTAATGCAAGAAACACAAACAATAGATTAATATAATGTTCAGTGGGAGACATGTAAATACAGTTCAACACTCTGATTAATCAGTTGTTACTCTCATTGAGTTTTAAAAAACCATTTCAGGTGTAAGGGAGAATGAAAATCAAAAGATGGATTGATAGATAACGGATTAGATGCTCTTGGAGACAACGATTATTTATGGAGCGACACGCGCGTTGGAAAAAGTTGTTTCACGAAAACTTGATCTGACCTTAAGTTATTGTTTTGATTACTGTATCTTCAAATCCAGGTTACATAAGTTTTATAAAAAAAGTGTGTGCAACTTTCACAAATGAGTAAGCGTATATATGTGTGTGTATGTATGAATTACAAGTTTCCTAATTTGTTGATGATTTTAAATTTGTTAATGAGCAGGTACAAAGCTTTACTAGTTGGCATTTTCAGGAACTTGAGGCTGACCCGAAAGGATCAGGATCTGGATCTATTTTGCACCTATTAAATTTTTTATTTCTTTATTAAATTTGAGCATTTTATGAAAAAAAAAAAATAAATACTACCATGGAATATGCCACACTCAATAAAACCTCCTATAAATAGCTTCAAATTTTCACAAATGAGTATGTGTGTGTATGAATTACAAGTTTCTTAATTTGTCAAAGATTTTAATTTTTTTCCAAAGCAGTTACAAGTGCATACTACACGGGTGCAGTTGGAGTCAGGTTGGTTTATGCAACCAAAAGCCAAACGTGTTTGACCACATACCAAAGGGCTAGAAGAGTTACACAACCACACATACAAAAACATCGTAATCATTCTAATCGGAAACAAATGTGATTTGGATGACAAACGCCCGGTCTCCAATGATGAGGCGATGGAGTTTACTCAAACGGTAGGATTGATTTTTCTTGCTACATCCGCGCTCGAATCAGCAAATGTAGAAGAGACACGTCTTGACGGTTTAGACTAAAATATTTAGCACAATCAACAAGAAAAGTTAACTTGGGTTCTTTGGCTTGCAAGAAGATTTTGGTTCCTGTAATGCACAAGTTATTCCTGAAAGAAGATCTGTTGTAACTCTGAAGAATAATTTGCATGTTTCTAGAGATTTTTATTGTTACGAGGACTATTTTTATCTTTTTGTTTTTGTTTTGTTTTTACTTCTTATAGATGGTGTTGGTAGTGTTTTTTAACAGCTTTATCCCGTGTTTTGAGCTTGATGCAAAGAAACACATTCTGTGCGTTTTGATAAACAAACATCTAACGAATAACAGAATGTTGATAAACTTGAAATAAACTCAAGGTGCATCATTTTGAATTAAAAAAAAAGTGATTTGTTTGTCCGTAATCATACAATGGTTGTTAGTCATGTGTTTATTCCGACAGCAGCGCGTCAGGGCAAAAAAATAGTTATTACTAAAGTAGTGTTACTTGAAAATTCTTGATTAAAATGATGATAAAGAACAAATGAGGAAAACATCATTTTGATAAATAGTTTCCAGGGAGTACCACTTTAGTAAATAATTTTACCTTGAACTCCATTCTCGTAAAAAATTACGTAAACCTTATCGAATCTAACTCTAATAAAATGTTTTCAAACAATATCACATGAAAACATTATAAATTTTTTATTTTCTTTTATATTATTATTTTTATCTTAAATTCTAAGATATATTTAAATTTATTATTATCTAATTTAGTATTCATCTTATATATTTAAACGGGTAAAAAACACTTTTCATCCCAAAGGTTTGCAGTGATTAATATTTTAGTTCACCATTAACGGAAACCGTTCTTAACGTTTTAAGTCTTAATAGTTTTCGTCTCAAATGTTTCAAGTGTTTAACAGTTTTCTTTTAAGAGTCTAGGAACAGAAACTGTTAATACTTGAAATCTTAGGAACGAAAACTGTTAATGATGAACGGAAACTGTAAAGCCTCACAAACCTTAGGGACGACTAAAACATCAGTTTACTATATTTATAATTTAAATTTCTTATCTTTTGTTTGTATATTAAATTTAAGAAATTTATATTTAAAGTTTTTAATGAATAATATTAAAACCCCAAACCATAATTTATAGTTATAGATGTGTCAAACATTAATTTTATTTAAGTGTTCACAATATACTAACGTATTATATATATATTAGCTTAATACCCGTGTATTACATGGAGTTACATAATCAACAATCAGTTTCTTTTCATTGAAACGTTGCATATATATATATATATATTAAGTTATTATGTTGCAATACTCAAAACAAATTAATGTATGACACTTCTATGTCTCTAAATTATGGTTTGAGTTTTAAGATTATTATTAAAAAAAATTAAAATTCCTTAAATTTAGTTGGTAATTATAAAAAAAAGGTAAAATTTAAATTTTAAGCATAGTGAGCTGCAATTTTTTATGTTTGTAAGGCTTAACAGATTTAGTCTACCCTAATAGTTTTTGTTCTTAACGTATCAAGTCTTAATAGTTTCGTCCCTTAAACCCCCAAAATAAGACTGTTAAAACTTGGAACATTATGGACGGAAACTTTTATAACTTAAAATGTTAGGCGTGGAAATTGTTAAGACTTGAAACACTAGGGATAGAAATTATTATAACTTGAAACGTTAAATGATGATTTATGTCAAGAGTGGAGTGAAACTGCTAAGAATTGCAAACCATATGGATGAAAAGTGACGTAGTTTACTATTTTAAATATATAAGATAAATATTTAAATAATGATATATTTACATAATTTTAAATTTTAATTTATTTTAAGATCAATATTATCTAAATTTGAGTTGATAATGACTAAATTAAATAATTCATAAAAAATAAAAATTAAGAAAATATCACTCGTATTTTTTGAAATAATTTTTTAGAGTAAGATACAGGTACAATGATAAAAATTTTAGCTTTGATTGTGTAAGAACACGTAATAATATCTTAGTCAATTCAAGATACGAAAATTTTCTTGTAACTTCGTAAATCGATAATAATGCATCTAATCCAATTGTTAAGAAATTTCCATGCGATTTTCTTATAAAAACAAACTAGCACCGGAAAGTCTCCTCGTTAATGTTCTCGTTAACTTTCATCTCAATTTCCTAGGTATAACCTTTCTAATCTACACGACTACACATGTAAATTCATGCGAACTTCATCCAACATACTAACAATAGCTAAGTCAATGAAAAATATATATTTATTCGAAAATCCATAAATTGATAATAAATGCATCAAACCCTTCAATTCTTGTAAATTTCCATTAACAATTCCATGTAGAAAACACAAACACCAGAAGCTCTCCTGGTAAGTTTCATCTTAGTTTCCCATCTTATAACCTTTCTAATATCTTAATCTCTTAAGAATAAACCTCATCATCATCAAATATACTAGATGATGATTACGTAGGTGGATGGTGGGCCAACTACAACCAAAACACGGTTCACATTGCATTTGACGGCAGAAATTTATATAAATTGGACATCATTCATGGCATCATATACAAAATACCAGAATACCAGAAATTAAGAAAGAGGTGATATATATCCAATGGCAGTTGATGCGATTGTGTCAGTGGTGTTACAAAGAGTAACTGATATGTTGCAAGGCTCATTAACCCAAAACAAACTCCTAAACTTTCAAGTGGAGGAGATTATGAAGTCACTAGACTCCATGAAAGACCTGATGAAGAAGATCTCAAAGAACCACGAAGAAGAAGATCATTGTCTTGATGATCTTTATATGGTTGAAGATGGGATCGAGAAGTTTACGCTTAAAGTTATTCATCGAAGGAAGGTATTTGGTTTCTTAACTGACCATATTTTTTTCATCAACAACTTGAGGTCTTGCTTGAAGATCAACCAGAAGATAAAGAAAATTATCACTACCCAATTGATGAACCAGAAAGACTATGAACATTATGGAAGTGTTCTTGTTAAACATGCTCCAAATGAAGGCGGTAAAGATGATAAATTGTTAGAAACGAGCGCGACTGATCGTGTGAGTTTTAGCTACTCATGCAACGAAGAAGTGATGCTGATTGTTGGTATCAAAGAATGGTTTCAACAAACGAAACAAATGTCAAGTTTTTCATACAAAGAACAAGAATTGGGTATTTTTGGGTTGAATAAAGATGCGGACACTCTAGTGAACCAACTTACAAACAACGATGAACATGTTGTTTTGATCGTTGGTCAAGTAGGTATTGGTAAAACAACACTCGCACGCGCAATCTACAAAAATAGAGACATCAAGCAGCATTTTCAATTGCGCGTTTGGGTGTCGATTTCGGAAGACTATACCACAAAAGACATACTGTTAAAGTTGTTGAAGTCAACTGATATCATGACCGATAAAACCTATGATAACGATGATGATGATGAAGTAATGAAGTTTAAGATCTCGGAGTACCTCAAGAACAAGAGGTATTTGATCATTTTAGATGATGCAAATCGTTTCAACATATGGGATGACATAAAAGAAGCTTTTCCAGATGAAAAGAATGGAAGTAAGCTGATCGTGACATCTTCGAAGAATTTGGAAATGGAATCTACACACGTCAGCTTATTTGTTCATTGTATGACGCCTCTAAGTGAAGATGACAGTTGGAATCTGTTCAAAGAGAAAGTTGGTATTGAAAAAAGATGGGATCTTGTTTCAGATGAATCAAAGAAAGCAACTTTGCAGAGTTTTAAGGGTTTACCTCTAAATATAGTCCTGCTTGCAGGTTGTTTCATGATGACTGATTCAAGTAAATGGTCTCAAATATTTTCTGGATTGCAAAACTCAATGGATGTATTGTCTTTTTGCTACAATGATTTGAGTGACAACTTGAAGGTATGTCTTCTTTACTCAGTTCTTTTTCCTAAAGAATTTGCAATTCCGGTTAGGCGGTTACTACGGTTGTGGCTCGCTGAAGGGTTTGTGAAGCAGAATCCTACAGAAAAATTTCTAGAAGATACCGCACAAACGTATTTTCAAGAACTAGTTAACCGAAACATGATTCAAGTATCAAAACTGAGGTCTGACAATAGCCCGAGACAATGTTTTGTTCTTGGAGTTGTGCATGATTATTTGTCATTGAAAGCAAAAGAAGCCAATCTTTTTCACAATTATCATAACTTGATTAACTGTGATGAAGATTGGTCATCAAATGTTCGTAGGATGGTTGAGTATGAAAGCCCAAAGAATGATCAAGTAAGTAAAAGACAGTTTGGAAATCGAATGTCGAATCTATCTTCCCATAGAAGAACACAATCTAGGAGTTTTTTGTTGAATCCCTCTCACTTGAGGTCTTACGTGTCATTTAACCGTCAACAAACAGATTGTAATCAGGCTAATCGAATTGGAAGTGTTCTAGGAAAAATTGTTAATGATGGTTTTGGGTTATTACGCGTGCTTGACTTAGAGGGTGTATATAAACCAATCTTGCCTGAAAACATAGGTAACTTATGTAATTTAAGGTACTTAGGTTTAAGATCAACATATTTAGATAGTATCCCTCCATCAGTAGGTGAATTATCCCATATGGAAACCTTGGATGTGAAGCATACATGCATAGATGAGCTACCATGTTCCATTTGGAAGTTGAAGAAGCTCCACCATCTCAATCTTAATGAAATGAGTCTTGATATGCAACTTCACTCTTGCTTGAAGCTATTGACACTTTGGGGATTGTTTTTGGACAACAAAGTACCTATTAAAGATGGTTTAGATAAGCTTCATCATCTTAGAGAATTGGGTGTAACATTCTTGCTAACCTCAAACCAAGAAGATCTAATGAATTGGGTCGCGAATCTAACAGATTTGCGGTCTTTAAGGTTGCGATCCAAAGATAATCTTGGACGCGCTTCAACACTCATGTTTAGATCAATGGCGAATCTAAACCAGCTTTCACACCTAAACTTGTTGGGGAAATTAGAAAAGCTACCTAACCATTATGAGTTCCCACCAACACTTAAGGTTTTGACATTGTCAATCTCATTGCTAGAGCATGACCCTATGCGAACACTCGGTCAACTTCCAACCTTAACGGTTCTTCGGCTCTTGGGACAATCATACATAGGGAAACAAATGGTTTGTTATAAAGGAGGGTTTAGTAAGCTTAAAGTCTTGAAACTATGGATGTTGAAGGAGTTGGAGAGTTGGTCTGTTGAAGAAGGATCAATGCAAAGCCTAAAACATCTAGAGATTAGGTGTTGTGAGAAGCTACATAATATTCCAACCACATTGCTTAACCAACCACGGTTAGAGAACCTGGTTTTGACCGGCATGCCACACACGTTCACGACTGATGTTGAGCTTGCAAAATCGGATCATACATCTATGACCATCAAGCATTGGAAGTTTCCCCCATTACCTATGAATTCTTGATCATTTACTCTATGTTATACTTCAAGTTTGTAATTCTCTTATTCGTGTACTTGTATGCATGCTCTCTATAAATAAAATCACAATAATCATATTAACTATTAACGTGTAGACCGAGCTTCATTTGGTTAATCATTTGTTTCCTAACTTCGACAACCAATTAACCATGTGAAAGAACTGTTGGGTAATCCTGACAATTAATATCATAGCCTCGTTCCTGAATTGGTAATCTAATAGTCATCAAAGTGGAAATTCAATTACAACATAGGATGTCTGCTCATATCTCGAGTGAAAATAAGACCAAATAGGTTGAGAGGTAGTTTCACTTGTCTTCATAGTAAATAAAAATTTTCTAAGATCGTGTATAACATTGAGAATGTTCTCAAGAAGTTCAGAAGATTTTAACCAAGCTAAAGAACAATGTATACACTTGTAATAAGTGCTGCAAGTGTTTAATCAAAAAATTTAAGTGAAAATAGAAGTCAAACTGGGCTAAAAGTCAAACTGGTTCGTTAGTTAGAAGATAGTTATTTAATAGACATTGGGTAGTTATATAGCTGAAGGGTATAAATACCCGCATGTGTGGCGTCTATAAGTTAGTGAATATTAGTTTGTGTGTTAATTTTGTGGGTGTGTGACATAAATACCCACATGTGTAACATTTATATGTAGTGAATCTTTGTTCGTGTGTTAATATTGTGTGCGTTAATCTTGTTCAACTACAGATTGTTTGAAAGAAATTATATATATACTTAATATGCAATGTCGGTGGGGGGTCACCCACCGACACGCATAGTCCTTAAATATACTTGATTCTCATACTAAACAACTAAGTTGCTATAGCAGAGTTGGTCGGGTTCATTTCGTTTGGTGTGAGTGTTATGCTAGGTCGCAGCTTCAATTCTTGAGAACTACGTTTTTTTACCTTTTTTTTTCTTTTACTATTTTCATCTTTTAAAATCTCAATTTGCAACCTTCAACTTTCATTATTGATATTTTCATACTTTAAACTTTCGAAAAACTTTGTAAAATATTCTTTGATGCCACTCAAGCTTATAAGGTTTAAAAAAATTACCCCTTAGGTAAAAAATACTAATTTCCTACGTGTTTATATTTGTGTACATCGTTCGGTTTTGTTTAAACCTATTGAGCGTGATATGTTCAATATTCGTATAATGAAGTTCTATTGAGGTTTTTCTAAATATTAATGTAACACTATTTACGTGACGTAATAGTGTTTTTCGTCTATGTGTTAATCTCTACAATCAATTCGTCGAGTAAAGCCGCGAAGCGCAGGGTACTATGCTAGTTTAGTTCTATATATTAGTCTTAATAGATTTGACCAATATACTGTATACCTTCTCAATTGTGTTTTAATCCTTGCTAACCAACTATTAAACCCAATTTATTTTAGAACATATGCCTAAATATACAATTATCGTAGAAGTGATGGAGTAGTCGATGTTTATTAGGAGTAAAAGAATATAATCTTATCCTAAAAGATCTTGTTTGCAGCTAGTCATATAGTTTATAGTTATTCCAGAAGCTATAACCATACATAGTGCATACATACACAAAAATGCCCATACATATATATATTTACAAAAGCATGTAAGTTTTTTCTAGCTCATTAGTCTGTATCACATGAGAGCAATCAGAAATATCAAATATACTTTTTTTTTTTGAAAGATAAATATCAAATATACTTAAGTCATTAGTTATTACATCATAATAATTTATTACCGTTGCTTAAAATCATGAAACCAAACCGATTAAACTGTTTGTAAAGGTTAGGTTTGGTTTAGTGTTAATTTTGGTTTATTTCGGTTCGATTCGGTTTCAGTTGTAAAAAAACATTACCAAAAGATTGACTTAAGGTTTTACATAAAAACCGTCAAAACATAACGGTAAACACCTACAGATGCCACGTCAGCTTCTGTTTCACCAATCACCATCTTAATTCCTAAATTCGCTCTATCTACACTTTATTCGATTAAACATATTCGAGCTCCTTTTTGGTACTACAATTGATTGTGGTAGTTGAGGTGAGGAATAAAGGACTTTCGTCTTCTTCCACCATAATAAAGCTAGTTGCAGAGATTTCAGGCTTCAAATCTTTCTCACAGTCACAAAATCAAACAGATCGAGAGACTGATCGGATCCCTAAAACATGTCCGGTGGAATTGCTCGTGGCCGTCTCACCGAGGAACGAAAATCATGGCGAAAGAATCATCCGCATGTTCGTTTTCTAAACCACTTCTCGTTTCAACTTGTCTGTGTGTTTCTAGTTTCATAGCATGCGTCTATGATTCGGTATAATTGTGATCAATTTTGGGATTTGGTTTTAATTTGAACTTTGTTAATTAGGGTTTTGTGGCGAAACCTGAAACTCTACCTGATGGTTCAGTGAATTTGATGATTTGGCAGTGTACCATCCCCGGTAAGACTGGGGTAAGTTCTCGTAACATATTATTCTTTTATTTGTGTTTTTTGATTTGAGAAATTTTGTTAATTATGCTTGTGTTGAACATAATTTAAGTAACAAGTTGCATATGCAAGTATGTTCTTTTGCTTTTGGTTTAGCAGATAGCATTGAATTTTGTGAGGTTTTGTTGGTTTCATATCATAGACAGTGGCGAACCCAGGAATTTTTTAGACGGGGAAAAAAAAATTTTTAGGGTCGTTCACTCATTTGAGTATCGATACAAAATAATTTTTTTGCTCTTCTGTTCGGGTCGGGTCGGTCGGGTGATGTTTAAAAAAAGACAATCAAGCTTAATTTCATATAAAAAAACATAATGAAAATACAATAAATCTAAAGTTGTTCTCTACGGGGTTTCATTTTTTGAAATCT
>WOUH02000009.1:446619-467128 GCA_009936405.2 Stevia rebaudiana
TCCATGGATAATATTAGTTGACTTTAAATAATTATCCGGTCGATTGGGTTCGACCCGATTTTATCGCGTTAGAACGCATCAATACCGCGTACTTGTCGCATACCGCGCCATAAAAACCGAACACGAACATGTATTTGAGAATAGAACGTTCAGAGAATTATAAAACCGTCATAGTATATTTATTTTGTCGGGTAAATCTAATCCTGTAATCAATTACGTTAAATTTGTCGCTCTCGCATATATATTGTATTTACATAAACGCTTGTCAAACAAGTCCGATAATTTATACGGGCTTGTATTTTGTTGATCGTGGCTTAAATGGGCCTAATTTCTTATTGGACCTTACTTGTTTAGCCCATTGGGCCTAAAGTCAAATCCTGAAATTTGCCAAATGTTACATAATACATTTACAAGCATTTCTACAAATCAAACGTTCAGATTAGGAGACGTATGAACCTAATCTTAGATTATCGGTAATGGGGTGTGGAGAAGGAGGGATTGGGCGTTAACGCCCCCAAACACCAAAACGGGGCAGCGTGGGAAGGGGTGTGGAGAGGGTGAGAGTGGTGGCAGGCACGGCGTGGAGAGGGAGAGGAGATTGATGATTTTGAGTGGTTTGGTCAAATATGACCGTTGCATCCATTAAAAAAATAATAAATTAAATTCTTTATATAAATCTCACAACTTCAAACCATTTTTATAACACATTCTCAACCTTAACACCCACTTTCTTCTATATTTTTCAAACAAAAAAAATGGTGAACCCAACAGATTTGTATTCTTCGTCTTCCGATTCGAGTGAAGAAGATGAGTTGTTCATAGCAGCGGTTGGGGCCGCGGTGCAACATTATACCCAACAGATTGCTAAACCAATAAACACAAGAACTTATATAAATCGTGACCGTGCAACGGCTCAAGAACTCTTGTTCAAAGATTATTATTCTGATGATCCGACGTATAATGAGCAGCAATTTACACGTCGTTTTCGCATTAGTCACAATCTTTTTCTTCGAATATATTCCGACCTCGAAGACCATGACAAGTATTTTCAACAAAAATATGATGCGAGGGGCAGACTTGGTTTTACAAGCCTGCAAAAATGCACGTAAGCGATCTGTCAACTCGCTTACGCCAGTTACGCGGATTCATAGGATGACTATTTAAAAATGTCAGATAAAACGTCACGTGACACCCTTAACTATTTTTGTAAAGGTTTGCTTTTATTTATTTTATATTTTTTATAATTTTTTTTATTATTATTTAGTAAAATATTTTAACTATACAAAATTATAGGTATTATTCATCTATACCGAGACAAATATATGCGGGGGCTTAATTTTTACGATGTTTAACAACTTTGTGACTTTCATAGGGCGCGACATGGTTTTACTTGTATGCTTGGCCGTATCGATTGTATGCATTGGGAGTGGGATAACTGTACAACTGCATGGAAAGGTCAATTCCAACGAGGCGATCACAATATACCACTATCATGCTATAGACAGTGGCATCTCAAGATACCTGGATTTGGCATTCGTTTTTTGGTGTAGCATAGTCAAACAACGATATCTACGTTTTAAACCAATCTCCAGTATTGAATGATATTGAAAACGACACTGCCCCTAGATCTTCATTTTATTGCAACGACACATTCTACAAATATGGGTACTATCTTAGTGATGGTATTTATCTTAAATATGCTACGTTGGTTAAATCTTATTCAACCATGGACGATGATAACGAAAAGCGTAAGTACTTTAAAAAGCGCCAAGAATCAGCTCGAAAAAATATAGAACAAGCATTTGGGGTTCTTAAAAAGATATATGATTGTTTAATTGTACACAACATGATTATAGAAGACCAAGGTTGTGCCATTTGCAAATACTATGAGGACCCGGATGAGAATCAATATGTCGAGATCAGCGATGAAGAGAGACTAGCAAATCTCGCTCACATCCACGACGAAGATGTACATATAAACCTTAAATCAGATTTGGTTGAACACATCTGAAGCAACCGTCCAAGTAATATGCGAGACTCATTTGTGTGATTTCCATTTATGTATTTTGTTTAATTACTTTGCATGTTTAATTTAAGTGTTTTTTAATTTTATGTATTTTTTTAAGAATATTTGAATGTTTAATTATGTTTTTCATAATTTAGTTGTTTTATACTTTTAATAATTATCTAAATTAAAAGAATTAAAAAAAAATCAATGATTAAACTAATCATTAAATTTTCTCTCCCCACCACTCACCCATTACACCATTTTCATTACTCACACTCTCTCCTGCATGGCACTGACGCGTCATTACTCACACCCCCACCACCCTTTCTCCACTACGCATAGTCTTATAGATTAAACTAAAATTTAATCTGAATTCTTTATTTTCAAATCTCGAACATGCGTTTGAAAAAGTAACACATGCGTGTATTTTCAAAATCGATGACAGGGATTAAGTAACACATTGATTTTTTTATTGATATTTACGATTAGGTTCACATAATATATACATTCTCTATTCAGACTATTTCGATATCATTATGTGCACGATGTGTTAGCTTATATGAAAATTAAGTCACAACATGCTACGTACCTTATCGCACCAACATACTAATCCTGTAAAATCAGTTTAAGACCCTCTCCTAGTAGATAAAGAAAAATAATAATTTGATTTACTTGCAAATGTACCATACAAATATCATTATATCATATCGAACATAAAACGCAATGTCTGTCTGTATATGTATACACATAGATATATTTGGTGCATGTATGTATGTATGTAGATGTATGGCAGTATGGGGACATGAAGCACGCCTGACCGGAGGACTGGAGTGTGGGTGTGGGTGTGGAAAAGGCTGGTGTTGGTCCCACCGTTTATGGAATCAAACACCCTTCTCAAAGTTCTAACTTTTTATTCCTAGATTTCACATAAAATACACCAACACCTAAATTTGCAAACTTTATTTTTTTATTCCAGGCGTGTCATAGATACATGCCTTTTTCATCTCTTAAGAAAAATATAATACTATTTTTTATTTTAATTTAAAATTTTACATGCTAGCGTTATAAAAGAATATAATAAACTCTAACTCACAAACTTTTTTTTATTGCATCTTCTTGAAACTAGGTGGATTTCTTTGGCCTGTTGCGCTGGGAATTTCGTCAAAACCCTTAAACTAAAAGCGTAGGTTGTTACTATGGCATAAAACGATAAGATATAAAGAAAAATAATTGCGAACTCATGTCATGACAATTAAAAAACATTACAAGCTGAATATTACTTATGACCAAAACACATAAAAGAAAAACATGCAATGCACCGATTATCAAAAATCGAAATACAAAACACACATACAAAAAACGTTATTAAGGCGATAATTCCGAGCACATAGATCCTTAAAGCGTCTCACATTGTGAAAGAGGCAATTGAAAATGTATGTGTGGTTAACATAGAATAAAAAAAAGACAATATTGTCATATCAACAAACCTGGAGAAGTTAATAGGTCACTGTGGAAATAACAAAAGCAAAAGAATAACTTAAATTATGAAAAAAAACATTGTGGACCAATGTGAAAAAAAATGAAAATTGTGGCATCAAATCAGAAACTCAAAAGAACATTCATGTAACTAACAACTTAATCAAATGATACAGATATAATTTGTAAACTTCTTTTAGATATAACTTCATACATTAATAATCACTTTTATTAAAAATAACTATTAAACCACCCGAAACATCTTTGTCGCATGGTTACAAGACTTATGTGGTGTTGCAGCACAGCTCGAGAGTACCATGACACACATAGATGTGCCACTAGTTGCCTAGTTGTGCCCATGCGCGGGTCAATCTTGGTAATTCAGTCTATTGGTATTTTTCTTATCTTTCTTATACAATTATTAATATTTTGTCGATGAACCATCGATAATTAGCAACACAATACATCCAGTCAGTGAAATTCTGCCAATAAGGCTCATTTGTTTGGTAGTTACTATCTTCTTCATTTACCTTAATGTGCTACATTTCATTAGCAAATTATATGTGTGATTGTCTAATGACAGGAAGGATCTCTTATGATGTTTTATTTTCTTTTTCAATGCATCAAATGTGAAAATGTGTGTCATAACATGTATCATAATTCATCGTTTCATTGTTTAACTTAATATCTTTTTTAAGTCTTTTTATATGAACCACACCCTATAAAATTTGTAAGTATATGTAATCTATACATTTAAAACAAAACCCATGCAAAGTTATATAATATCGATAGTTTAAACTAACCATTTTGGTAGTTATCGTTAGTTTGGTAGTTAAAGTAGTTTATAAACCACCAGTACAAATGGGTGTAAATACATTATGTAATGAATTATATCTAAGTAAAGTTTCTTTCAAGTGTTCTTCGAACATTTGCATATTCTATTTAGAATGTTTATGTTACATCAACCATTTCCATGTTAATCCCTGAGACATATTAGTCCATCAATTTGACCCGGTCTCGTGATCTTAATCGATCCTACATAAAAGCATTTACATCCCGTTCTTTGTCATACCCATTATAATTTATTAAAAATTACAACATTTTTCAATTAAATAATACTTTTTAATACCTCTATCATTATCTTTTATCTCTTCTCCACTTACAATCACTATTAAAATGTATTAAAAAATAAATAAAGAATCCACACACCTCAAATTTTCTTCTCAAATTCACAAATTTTCTCACAACCACTCCTAGATCTTCTCTCTATTTCACTCACAATCACTCTCAACTACTTTCTAAATTATACCAAACTCACCCACGATATTTATACAGAATGGGTTGTGAATGCTCTAAGAAAGTGATAATATACTTTGGTTTGGTATTGGTAATTGAAACATGTGTTACTATTGCTAAAACTTTAAAAAGGTAGTAATGTGTTGTTTATATCTAATTTCGTTGCTATTTAACACAATCAATAGACACTTGCCACATTTCCTTGAAAATTTGTCCTTTTAATTTTTTGCATCATGTCAGCCAACTTATTTTCTACCTTATAAAATAAATTATACATAAATCTATTTTAACGAGATCTTAAAGAAATAACACTTTTAATGTAATTAAATTTTTAGGAGATGATTATAACACAAAGGAAGAAAATTGTAAGAAGCGTACTCAATCGTTGATTAAAAAATTAATAGTTAACATTAGATGGTCCTCATATTTCAGGAAAAATATAGTTCATTTCAATTGAAAGAGCAAAAGGTTTACTTGTATATTATAAATTTAACAACCTTTATATGCTTTATTATTTAAAAAAATAATAATAATAAATAAAACACCATAAAATAGATAATTTTTTTTTATTTTTATTTTGAATATAGTATTGACATGACTTTTTTTTTTTAAATTTTTTGATGTGGTCCGCATTTTCTGGGATTGGTCCGTCATTTTTACCCAGTTAATATGAGATTATGTAAGCCTGAAATAGCATCCCCCTTTTTTTATGACTACAGTCTATTTTTTCTCTCAGGCCGCATTTTATAAACTTTAGTTCGTCTTTTTTTTACCTAATTTTTTGTTTGTGAATAGATAAGTTTTAAACAGCAGTCCGTTTTTTCAAAATTACAGTTCGTATTTTTTCACCACTGGTTGGTATTTTATACTCATAGCTTGTCTTTTTTTTACCTAGTTTGGTCGGTGAATATATATAAAAATTGTGTGCATGATTTTTTGACGTTCCTACCATTCCTCAGATGACACGTGATGCATTCTTGAGGCTTCTTACGATTTTTCCCTTTTGTACGTTAACCGTCCCCTAAATTATTACGTCTATCTCTTTCTTTCTTTTTTTGAATAGCGATATCCCGACCACTCGGGGTCAACATGGTGAATAGATCACCCTCCCTTCCGCCCTGAGAGCACAGATGACGTGATGACTTGGCCACTCCTTTGAACCAGATGAGAGAAAACCAAATAGAATTGCTAAAGCCCCCTGTATCGAGTTTGAACCTGAGACCTATCTGATCATAAGCTCTTATCATCTTCTCCTGATACTATTGGACTAATTGCCCGTTGGTATTAAGTCTCTCTTTTGATCTTTAATAATTATACATTGTATCATTAAATTTTCATAATGTACATGTATATATAAAATTAAACTGACCCAAGTAGTTTGTTTTTAAGTATTATTAATTTCCTGGTTAAGTATTTAAAAAACTATATCTTAAGGTAAAGAGTATAAACCTGTTAGAGCAGGCTTTGGTTTAAATTTAGAAGGAAGGTTCGGAAGTTTGCCCTCTCAGAAAATATGGAACACATAATTAATTATTGCAATGAAACAATTATCACAAAATTAAAAAAATAAGGTAAAGTCACAGGCTAATTGTTTATTGCACTCAATTATTCTTTGCCATTTTAGTATAAAAATAAGCATGATTCACGGGATGCATCATGAGACAAATGACAGAGACTAACTATTAGTTAATTTCCTTGATTTGGATAATGATGACAAAGAGTAGCACCTCGAATCTGAATACTTTTCTAGGGTTATTTTGGTCTTTTACAATAAATAAAATACTCTTATAAATAATATGAGGTTACAAGCGTGATGTTATCTTTCCCATGTAACATCTTTTGTATTTTAAATTGTCTTTAATGATAGTAGTGGTTTTGTTTGTGTTCTATAAAGTGTGATAACCTGGCTCCAAACAGTCTCATGGAGATCATTGGGTTTGTCTTTAAAGATAAATGATGATTAGTGCGAAGATAAGGTGTAGTTTACATGGTTTAAAAAGTATAATGATTGGTTCTACATGTTACAGTCAATAAGATATTGTCAATTAATATGTTTGTGTTGCTATCGGTACCGGGACACAACTTATGTGATGATTATGTGTAAAAACAAAACAATTTAAAAGTTGTAACAAAAAGTTACATAATAATTGAATGATTTTATATCAACGAAGGTATATGTTGAGTGTTCACACTAGGTTTTCATCCTTATCTTTTAATTAATTAAAAAATCACTACTACAACTTTATATCCTATCTTTTTAAAATCTTTCACATCTCATTCTCCGTATATATTACTATTTTAATTAAATAATATTTTTTATTCATTTCTCATTATTTTTCTCACAATCACTCACAAAAAAATATGAGGTTAACCTCAAATATGAGTAATGGATATGGTTTCTCTTAAAAATATGAGGATGAGGATGAAGATGAACATGGATTCTAATGTAAGAGTAAGTTTTTTCATACTTTGGAGAGAGTATAGGAGAATAGCGGACCCGGCCCAATCATAACGGGCCAACCCACTAAGGAAGTTAGCGCAGGCCTGAAAAACACAGCCCAAAAAGAAGAAAAGGGTGTGATTTGGGAAGCTCTTGGCCCAAAACCTTAAAGCTACAAAAACCATCGCCAAATTATTGTATAAAGTTTATTTGCAAGAGAAGTTTGGTGATTAGTAGGCACATTGACCAAATTACATAAGATCTGTAATTGCACGTAAGTAAAGGACTTGTCGGCTTTCGTCAAGCATTCATGGCTCAAGGGTCGTTATAAAGATGGTGACAGCAACCATAATGGCGACTCTCCGGAGGATTTGGAAAAAAGTCAAAGTGTTCAAGCACAACAATACCCAAACTCCATGACCATTGAAGACGTGAAAGTGATGACTTACTTATGGCTTAATTATAAGGCAAAAATGAAGAAGTTAGAATGGGAAAAATGGTATAGTTTTGATGTTGGATGTTCGTCTAATTTGGCCTCTTCTAGCTTCTTACTAGATTTGTGTTTTTTGGTAATAAAAATGTCCTCTTACCTATTCAAAAAAAAGTTCACTTGTTAGGAGCACATAACTTTAATATTATGAGAAATGTATTCAACTTTTTTAGTCTTTTACTCGTGATAACACCTCGTGGAGCATCTGATTTCTGCTTTTATATTTAAAGTAAATTATCATGAAAGAAAAATAAAATATGTTAGTAACAACTCTTAAATACTACTTCAAGACCTAAAACAACAAAAAGAAATTTGACTTGCATCATATGACATAGTACAAATTATTCTTTAAAACTGTTTTTCTTCTAATACCTACCGTAACACAAAACATGGCTTTTTTAACATATCTTATTAATATCAAATCATCATCGTATTATAGTATTATACCATATTATCGTTAATGCATCATCTTCAACATGTAGAAGTCTTTGCATGTTCATCTCTTATATTTATCATGTGGTTTATTTCTTACCTTTATTAGATCCTGATGAAATTTTTATCCTACTAACAAAAGCCAGGGGTTACCCACGTGTAAGAACACAATAGGTAAATGCTTAAATACAAAACCAGTGACCAAAGGATCAAACGAGTACATAATTAGTCCATATTTGTAGGACCACCAATATTGTCACATATCGAACCCTAATGTTTCATTATATGGTCCATCCGATCATGTGACCACTAGAAACCTTGTCGCCTTATCGTAAATACCTATTCGCGTTTGTAATCTTAACTATGGATTTTAGTTTTTTTATATTTATTTTAATTAATGGAATAACCCATTTTATCTGTCTATTTGTGCTCATGAGTCCATGTGGTAACCTATTTTGTCATTTTGTGTTTCTTTTACCTTTATCATCATCATCATCTTTTAGTCATTAGATGTGTCCCCAACCAAATGAATCATGATATATATATATATATATATGTGTGTGTGTGTGTGTGTGTCGTGTATAACCCCACATAAGGAATCAATAGGCATGTATAGTTCTATCGTGCAATCATATTATAATTGGCACCCGTGTCATAACATTGTCATGTCGTATTATAGTCGTACTATAAGCATATAAGAACTATCCTATAAAATTCATTTTTTATGATGATCTTAAACCCGATGAATCATTAAGTATATTCGCCATTTAGCACTACTATCAAATATAACAAGCAGGTTAAATAGCATGAATTGGATCAATCACTTATAATAATATTGTGATATGTTTCTTTGTTCAAGATAAGTTCATTAACCCACAAAATTAAAATACATCAAATCCTACAAAATCAAAAACTGGCTGACTACCAACTAATCAAAAAAACTAAAGAAAAAACATTGTACTAATTCTCCTCTAAATGAAGGATTCAATAGTTCACTGCAAGTCTGCAACGATTAGAACGCTATGAGAGATTGATTTTCATACCTAGCAAACCAGAAATTATAATTTCGTTTCAGTCATTTACATTTTAAATTTTCAACCATAATTTTAATTTAACAAGAATAAGATAATGATTAGTAATTACCTGAATGTGTAATCACACACCATTTTGTATTTCACTTGGCTCATTACAATATAATGAACCACGCGATCAACGAAATTTAACCTGCAAGATAACAATATAATAATCATATAAGTTTCTAGACAAAAAAAAGATGATGACATATTAATTTCATAAGGTCATTAATTATTTATCTTACAAAGTGTTTGTATAATTGTATCCTTGTACTTCACCAGTCAGCATCCCCATCTCAGAAACAAGAGTATACAAAATACAATATAATTTTTGTTGTTCGCACGCGCGATTTTAGCATCCAACAACATAGTAATCGAAGGTTATCCTTTTTGTCAAATGTTAATTATCATGTAGTATATGTGAAAAATCTCCAAGAATCTTGGGATTGACCTCTGTTGCCATCCGAAAATCCAACATGGATGTTAGAAACACTGGGCCTGGGCCTGACCTTTTTGAAGATCTTGAACGGGCCAACTCCAAACTCGGTTTTAAAACACTTTTTAAAAAAGAATCCAACCCGTTATTCAGCAAGTTGACAAAATCCATAGAGATATCCAAACCTTCCATTTGCAAAGTATGGTTTAATAACATGTTCTTCAAAGAATTTGTAGCGGGTAAATGACCACTGTAATGACATGTATTCGTATGGTATGCAGAAACTAAACCGTTAATGTGCGGTTTTTGTTTTCCTTTTGAGTGGATATTGATGCCAAGTGGCGCGCTAACCGGGCTTAAACCATAAACACCAGTACTTATTGCATTCTGTTCAACTTCTTCACCATCTTCAACAGAATTAACTTCTAATGGTGGTTTGCTACCTAAAGAAACCAACTCAAAAGCATTTTGTTCTTGTTCTTCTTGTTGTTGATGATGATGAACTTTTGTTGTTATAAAATGTTGGGAAATAGGAACCGTTCGATCTTTAAACTTTCTTTCACGAAGATTTGGGGTTCGGTTTTTTCTAGGGGATTGAGGAAATGCACATAGAGATTGAAGATCGGTTATCGGGTGAGTACCGTTGACTTTTAAAGTCAAAGGATCATCAAATATAACATGTTTTTGAGGAGGGATTGTGGAACAAGTGGCATTTTTAACAATAGCTATAATTAGTTCATTATGCAGGCGAATGTTATCGCGACCTATTAAACTTATACAAAGTTTGTCAAAATCTGATTTTCTGATCTTAAGGTTTAAATACCTGGTGAGAAGATTGAAGTACTTTTCAGCCTTTTGTGAACCGAGTTTCTTTTTTATTTGAACTTTCAGCTCTAAAGTATCAATTCTGGAAAAATGTCGTACTGCTGGCATTTTATACTGTTGTTTTCAGTATCATAACATCATCAATTCATATTCAATCAATTGAAATAAAGAAGTGATAATGATCTTCAACAGAAGTGATCACACCCTGCATCAGTAAACATAATCCAAAATCCACTAATCGCTGATCTTTTGATTTGACTACTGTGAATAATAGTCAACAGTAGTTAGTTGAATTAACGATTTCTGCAACAAACACGAATGAATGAGAAACCCTAGGTAGATGTTAACTCAAACAGAACTTTCTATACATTCTACTCAGTTAAACTAAACAATCGATCAGACGATCATTTCACTACGAAGATCAGAAACAACTAATTTAACTAACTTACAGTATAACGAACGAAAAACAAAACAACGCGAATTGAAACATAAAATCGAAGATCGAAAGAAATGTAAGAGACGAAGGAAGTATGGTTACCGGATTGATGGAAGTATAAGATTTGAATTCGTCTGAAATTGAAATTGATTGATCGGAGTGAGGAGAGTAGATCGGGAGAAAGATGTGTGTGTGTTTGTTGGGTGGAATGATGAGAACCTGAAAAGTGGGTCAAAGTCACATGCGGGTGCATTCACAAGTGATATGATAGGAGGTCATGTTTGGCTGCCGTCAAACATGTTCTAAAAGGTCAGCGGGTCGGGTCTTTTTAACATACAATGTATACACACTTGCGCTGACTTCTTTGAGTTTTATTTTTTTTTCTAAAAACTAAGATTCGTTTTTTTATATAATATAAGAAGTTAATCACAGATTCAAAGGTGTGATGTTTAGAAAAAGGAAGAGAAACATTCGAGTGATTAAATATTTCTTTTCTAAGAATATATGTAAAACCATGTAGTTAATAGAGGAAATTGTCCTTATTGCCTTGTAAGCATAGTGGGCATCATTACATCATGTCTCACACAAATATGTAGTTTAAATTTTCGCAAGTGCAAAATGAGGTGGTATGTGGAGTAAATAGATGACGCTAAAAATAGAAAGAAAATTAAGTTTGAGGGTGTGAATGATGAATTATGTTAGTTTAACAGGTTATTAGGTTGAGATTAATGAATTCGAACACATTTATAATTAATTATTCATGTCAAAGATCAATTATAACTAAAACATTAAAAAATGTGAATGAGTCCAACCAGTATAACCTTATTATCTAAATCAAAGGGGTTATAAAAACAAGTTGGTGAGTTGTAAATAGAGGTGTTCAAAAAAACCGCTAAGGAACCGACAATTTTTACCCGAACTACAACCGATCCTACATGAACCGACGGTTGCAACCAGATCCAAATTCTATGAGAAATCATAACCCGAACCGAAATTACTGGAACCGGTTCCACTCTACCGAGCTAGAAACAAACTTGTTAGGAACCATCCAAAAACCAATCAAAAATCCAAACCGGAACCAGTTCCATATCTACCATGTTGTTGCTTTTATTGACAAAACCGGAACCGATTTAAGAAAAAACAGATTTGAAGATAGTTGTAAACAAGTTGCCCTAAAATTGTACACAGGTTGAATATAAATTACAAACTTCTCCTTCTCTCTCTATACATTTCACAACGTCAGCTACAAATTTTCATAAGATATATAGCAAGTGCTCTCATTGTCGATTATGTTAAAGAACAAAGAGATATTGGGAGAACTGTAATTGTATATATTATTTCATATATATATATATATATACATATGATACATTGAGAAGCTCTAAAGTCACAATAATGTCTGTATTTATAACACTCCCCCTCAGACATTTTGTATTATACATTGTCAACATTATGCTACCGGATAATGTTGGCTCGATTTATAAAACCGATATTAACTGATACTGCAGAATCAGTTATACTGCCTCGTTAAAACCTTACTAAGAAAACCCAGTGGGAAAAAACTTAGTTAAGGAAAAAGAGTACAACGTGTATAATACTCCCCCTCAATTAAGTATATGTCTTTCAACATGCAGAGTTCAATCTTCAATGATAATTTCTTGACTCGATTTTTGTTTGTCTTCTTTGATCTAAGTGATGTAGGTTGTATTGCCTTCATATAGTATAGTGAGGCTTCTTTTGATTGATTCCAATCTATAACTTCTTGAGTATGTTAAATCATTAGCTTCCATGTGTATGCGGATTGATAACGATCATTTGGCAAGTATCCTGCATTAACAAGTTAACCTAAAAAGGTTTGTGACTTCATATCAATCGAGTGTCTAGAGTCCTGTAAAAATATAAACATATCCTTTAATGTGTGGGGCGATCTTTCTCGTTAAAAACCTTGCTACGAAAACCCTATGGGACAAAAGCCATAGCTAAGGAAAAAACGAGGGCAATCTCACATTTTTCCCCCTAAAATGTAATTTACTACAGCTTACTATACATAGATAATAACATACTTCAGGATGATGTTAACAGGTAATGAGGGTTCTATAAAATAATTGATGCTAATGTCAGTTATGTTGTCTCTTTAAAAAAAATCCTTACTAAGAAAACTCATTGGGAGAATCTTAGTGCAGGGAAAAGACTACAACATGTCATATTTGACTATTATTCAGCTAGCATATGCACTAAGAAAGTATTATCAAGTCTTCATCCTCTCCTTGGGGAGGTAAAGATCCAAATAGATATCTTACGGTCAGAATACTATGAGTGTGATTTGCGAATAACTTTGTCCACATTAGAATGAGTTAACATTCCATGAATGTTTTTATTCAATTTGTGTCAACTTCTTTCAAAGATTCTCACTCTAAGGGTTCGATGATTCCCTGGATTAATCTTTTATATCATCAGTGTAAACTGCGATTATATGAACCCAATGAGATATATTTTGACATACTAATTTTTAATGACGTCAAACTTGTTGTACCTCAAATAATTCACTAAGTTAGGTAATATTCTTAATGCTCCGGAAATTTTTAACATTTAGGGATTTTCAAATAGATATAACTTTATAAGTCTCGTACACAATCCCAATGAAAACAACTTTATGTTTCATCTAATTATTTTCAGAGAATACGAGGGCGATAAATGGGTTATCGCATCCACTACGGGGGAATACATCTCCTTATAATCAACTACTAGGATTTGGGAAATAAAAACTCTTATCCTACAAGCCTTGCATCGCCAATGTATTTCTTTACGTTTCTTCTTTATTTCAAAGACACACATTTATAAACTACTAGTTTGACTTCTATGGCGTTCGAACTATAGGTTCGAAAAGTATCGTTTATCTAGGAAATATAATTAAGCCTTCAGGGCATCGTGTCATTGTGACAGTCACATCTGTGTATGTATTCTTATAGAGTTTTATGTGTGTAATCATTTTGCATGATTACATCAATTTGCTATAGCGTATGGAAATTCTTTCATTTAACACGTGTTTTATTTTGGTACCACATTGTACTATTTCGTACACAAATCTATGAGATCTCAAATAAGTCAGGTACTCGAGTTTCTTCTAGAACTCAATTATCCTCTTCTGGAGTATTATTAATCTCTTCTAGGATTATACTGATAGCCTCTATAGGGATTTGTTAATCTCTTCTGGAATTTTATCAAAAACCTCTTCTAGGGTTGGTTAATCTCTTCTGTGATTTTATTAACAACCTCTTCTAGGGCTTGTTAATTTCTTCTGTGAGGTTATCAACAACCTCTTCTAGGGTTGGTTAATCTCTACTGGGATTTTATCAACAACCACTTCTAGGATTGGTTAATCTCTGCTGGGATTTTATCAAAAACCTCTTCTAGGTTGGTTAATCTCTACTGGGATCTTATCAACAACCTCTTCTAGAGGTTTTGTTTGTAACCATTTTTTCATGTTACACTTATTGAATTATTCTGCCTCTTCTAAGGTTCTATTTGTAACCATTTTCTCAGGTTACACTAATCGCATTAATTTGCTCTGTTACTTTCATTAACTTATCTTTTAAAACTTATTAGTCTTTTATGTTTTCTTTATATGGTAATCTTTATTTGGTTACCTTTGAGTAGATACATTTGCAACTAGTATATGCGACATTATGTGACAATCGTCTAAAATCCAAATTTAGGTTTTCCCTAATTCTTAATTATATTCAAATTCTATTAAAATTATATTCCAAATTATCCAAATAATACATTATGTCATTTATTTTATAAAAATAATCCTTTAGAACTATAAAAGGGTTATATAAATAAATAAACCGAATTAATATATAAACGTAAGTTTTTATAAAAACATATACAAAACTTGAAAATAATTTAAAAATCTTAATAAAATCTTAAATACAATTTATTTAGATTTTATATATAACCCACTATATAAAATTAATACATTTATTAAGTTAAAACTTACAAAATAAAAGTTTGTGGCCAAAACTGGAAAATGGAAACTTTAAAACAATTAAAATCCATCTCGGTGGCTAAATCGAAATAACAAAACCCCAAGGTTAAAAAGACAACGTATATATCACTAAAGAAGAGGGACTAAACTGGTCAACTTTCAAAACCTTTAAACACTCGCCGGCGCTCATTATTTCCGACGAGGCTCGATATTCCGGCCAATGCTCCGGTTAACCTTAAAACCCATCAAAAGCTCTTAATTTCTACACCAACTTGAACCGAAATCATTCCTAAACACCAATCGAACCCAAACTAAACCAAAGAACTCGATATCATCGCGTATTTCTCGGTCAATTCGACTTAAATACCGTAACCAAAATTTCAGAGAAATCCGGGGTTAAAACTCTACCAAATCACATCCATACCGACTCTATTTCGATTCAAATTCATCCCAGAACCCATTTAGAGTTGTTACAACGCATGAATCGGTTAAATATCAATCAAAAAAATTCGAATCTAAGTCGACAATTCATAAGTCAACTGTGAAACCAAATTCTATCCTTCCAACATCAATCAACCTTATTTAAGTTTCCTTTCGTTCATAATTCATCCTACAAACCTAATCGCACCTTCAATTCCACCTCTCAGACGAGTTCCAATCAAAATCAAATCCGAGTTTGTCCGTCCAAAGACCACCGTCGATCTCCTATTTCCGGCATCGATTAGAGGTAATCAATTATCGTTCCTAAACCTATTTTGTTCCATAAATCTCACAGTAACGTTTAATTCCATTACATATTCCTAATTCTACAGATTGAATCCGAGATTCGTACCGTAGCCTCTGTTCTTACTCCGATCTCGTTTCGGCACGAAACAGGTACCTCAAATATACTCAATCGACTCGTTTTTCTATCTATAATCAAAACCCTAAATAAAATCCATCGATTGAATTGATCTGGAGTTCGAACGATGGGATCATAGGCCGGTCAGGGCTCAATCGCGAATTTCGGGTCGAAGACGTATAACCCAGATCCACCCGGATCAATTGACTTGCAACTGGGCTGGGTCTGCTTTAACTCGGCCCGAACCAATTTTCTTTATCCACTGGCCCAACTGTTCTGTTTCTTTTACTTGGGCTCCGAATGAAATTTTGGCCCACTGCCCGTTCGAACCCGTGTATATATATGGGCTCCAGGCGAAACTGCTGGGCCATTGGCCTGTTTCGAATTCACTGTTGGCCCAGTGGCTGTTTTGGATTTAAAAATTAATCTAACTTATTAATAAATACGAATTTAATCATAATAAATCATTAAATTCATTGTAATTTTATAAAAAAATTATATTATTCTACTGATTTATTTTATAAAAAAATTTATGAACTTATTTTGAATTATAAATTTGATTTAAGTAAATCTTAAACCTATTTCCTATTTAAAATTCTAATTTAATTATAATTAATCTTATAAATATAACAAACTTTATAAAATCTAAGTTTAACTCTAAAACTTATTTAGAAAACTTTACTAATTAATTATATAATTCTCATGTTAAAAACCGTAATTAAAACATAATTTTATAAAGCCTCTTGTTAATTATTTTAATCCGAGAAGTACGAAAATATTTTAGTAGTTATTTTGAATACTTAAAATTTCTTTTCTAAATCTATTAATTATATTACATAAATTATTTAGTAGATTAAACGTAAATAAATTTTAAAATAATGTTTTTATTCTAATAACTTATTTGAAAATTTCATTTAGTTATAATATACACAATATATTCTATATAATTATATTAACTCTAATTATTTACAAATACTTAATTAAAATAATAAATTTTATCTAATTACTTTTAATCAAGTAATTAATTTCCAATTCCATTTAAATATTAAATAAACTTCATTAAACGAAATAGTAAATAACTTATTCTTATATTTAAATAAGTGGATTATTTAAATATAACACCTTTTTATTTTCAGTTTCATAATCAAGAATCATTATTTATCGACTTCGATATATATTCAACTCCTTAAATAGAATTATTTCATTCTAAGTTAAATTCCTGTTCCTTTACTAGGTGAAACTAGTTTGTGGATTATACTCGACCAGCTTTGATTTCTTTCACTACTATAGCTCCAAAAAGGTGAGTAAGCTTACTAAATTCGCGTTTTAATAACCTTTTGGGGCTGAAACATTGTGCTAACTATATTTATATATTTATTAATTACTTTATCAAATGAGATCATCAATTATGTGTACTTTCGTGCTAGCTATATGAATGTGTTATTATGTGTTAGTATCTAGTAGTTGTGTTATTGTAAGTGATGTGTGTTTTATGTATATGAAAAACCAAGTAATAATATTTATAGAAACGATCAATCTAAATCCATACACTAATGACAAGTGTACCGGTCGCAATGTAGTGGGAATGGAAAGACCGAGTATCGTCCAAGGACTCAATAGACAGAACTATAGGCACACGCACTAATCAAACTAGACTAGTTGTCACTAACTATATATAATTATCTGAAAGGGGGGTTTATACTGAAAATCAAATAACTAAATTAACTTAACTAATCTAACTAACTGGGCAGACGACTTCAGGTGAAAGTATAATTGCCTAAGCTATGAATCAAGCTGTCAATACACGTGCACACAGAATCAGACTCAAGATCGGGGGATATGGTTTCTATAGGTTAGGATACTAGACTGATGACATTATGGTCTGTATGGACTGTCTACCAAACTTAGCACCTATGTCAGCTTCCACTCCTATGGTAGATATCTGTCATGTTATCTCCCAATTCCCAGGTTCCCAAACTAAATAGGTTATCAATCTATTAGCTAAAAAGGGTACCAGTTCACTCAAATAATCACACTCGGTTGGCTAAAGACTATTAACTCCTAAGACAAGGATACTATAGCAAAAGACCAACTAATCCTAAGACAAGGATGTAAAACCCTAGCTTACTAGACTCAACACACAATCAAATCATCAAACCGCTATAGACACACGGAATTTAGACCTAACTATGGTCAATTCAGCCAAGTTCATACAAGTGTAACTAATCTAAGGCTGGAATTTTACCAAAGAACAATCCAATCAAATATAATATCCAAACCCGCGATTAACGCGCAAATCAAACAATCAATCAACAACCTAGAAAACTAATAGGGCCCAGCCAATAATCATAATAATAGTAAGAACAAATAAATCTTTATACCGTTCAATCATAAAAATATTAAAAGAGCAAAGATAAGAGATGGTCTACTCAGTGCCAAAATAATTGGTTTTCTTCTCTGTTTGGTACGACGGCACCAAAGTCACGGCTCTTCCCTTTTTTTCTTCTTTCTTGCCGTCGAGAAATTCTGTTCTTGCGTCCCCCCTCAATAATTGAGTAAAGGGTCCTTTTATTAATTTTTTCGACCGCCTCCAATTGACTTTCTTTTACATATGGGCCTTTAGCCCATTTCTTTTCTACACATTCACGTGAACAATTCAATTTGTTCTCCTTTAATCCTTTTTCACGGCACCACTCCCTGATGGATCCCCCAAATTGACTTTTTAACCTATTTCTCCTTTTCCCTCAAACCTACGAACTCCAACTCAAAACTTGTGGCCCAATTTGATTTAATTCAATATCACTTGATTAGTCCATAAACTCTCTAGCCCAATTTGGAGTTGAACCAAACTAATTTGATTAAGCCCAACTAATATTTAAGACGGCCCAATTCATTCTCAAATTAGATTTGTTGCACCGTTTTCGCTTGTCTCCACAACTTTAACTCTCGTGAACTTCTCAAATCTTCACGGTTCTCAGGTTCTTTCATAAAGTTAGTCGTTTAAGCATAGGAACCTACAAAATAAACGTAAACTGAATAAATAACTAATATAAAATAAAAAGTAATAAAAACTAAATAAATAATACATAAAATATAATAAAATGAATACTAAAAAGATGTATAAATAGGGTCACATCAGTGGCATTCTTAACCACTTCTTGGTTTCCTAGTTCTTTCTGACCAACATCACCCCAACATACTGGGGTTCTACACCTTCTACCAAATAACATTTCGTATGGCGGCATGCCGATACTCGAATGATAACTGTTGTTATAGGAGAAATCTGCTAATGGCAGGTATTGGTCCCAACTACCTTCAAAATCAATAATACAAGCACTTAGCATGTCTTCCAATGTCTGGATTGTTCTCTCACTTTGACCATCTGTCTGAGGATGATATGTTGTGCTTATAACGTTCCCATCTGCTTATTAAATCGTTTCCAGAACCTTGATGTAAACCTTGGGTCTCTATCAGACACAATGGATACCGGCACTCCATGTCGTACAACTATTTCTTTTATAAACAATTCTGCCAACCTCTCAGATGTATAGTCCTCACTTATCGGAAGAAAGTGAGCACTCTTTGTCAATCGATCGACTATCACCCAAATGGTATCATGTTTCCTAGCTGTTCGAGGCAACTTAGTAATGAAATCCATGGTGATATGCTCCCATTTCTATTCAGGAATTTCTAGAGGTTGCAGTTTACCATATGGTTTCTGGTGTTCAGCTTTAACTTGTGCACGCGTAAGACATCTGTTCACGTATTGCATGAAATTAAATTTCATCCCAAGCCACCAATAATCTTTCTTAAGATCTTGATACATCTTTGTGCACCTGGATGAATAGAATAACGTGATTTGTGTGCTTCATCTAAAATCTTGGTCTGAAAACCACCAATGCGGGGTACCCACATTCTGCCAAATCTGGTTTTCACACCATAATCATTTTCTTCTAGTAACTAAACTTGGCCATAAATCCTTTCACATTTTATGTTCTCTTCCTTCAAGGCCTCAACTTGTGCGTCCTTCAACTGATTCAGGATATTTGGGGTTATCACTAGCTGACAAGACTTTACTTTAATCGAAGGATGCTCATCTTTTCGACTTAAAGCATCAGTCACAACATTGGCCTTGCCAGGGTGATACAAAATCTCACAATCATAGTCCTTTATCAGTTCTAACCATCTACGCTGTCGCATATTCAGATCCTTTTGCTCGAAAAAGTATTTTAAACTTTTATGATCTGAGTATATCGTACACTTGACACCGTAGAGGTAGTGTCTCTAAATTTTTAAGGCAAACACTACGGCTGCTAATTCCAAATCATGCGTTGGGTAGTTCTTCTCATGAATTTTCAATTTTCGCGATGCATATGCAATGACTTTACCTCTTTGCATTGGGACACATCCTAATCCGAGGTATGATGCATCCGAATAAACTGCCAAATCTTCTATTCCTTCAGGTAAGGTTAACACCGGAGCTTGAGTCAACCTTCTTTTCAATTCATCAAATGCCTTTTGCTGCTCCTGACTCCATACAAACTTAACGTCTTTCTTTGTAAGCTTTGTCAGTGGAGTGGCAATCTTAAAGAAGTCTTGTATGAATATTCTATAATAACCTGCCAGACCTAAGAAACTACGAATTTCTGTAGGTGTTCTTGGCGGTTTCCATTCCGTCACGGCTTCTACCATTGATGGATCAACTAAGATTCCATCAGCGTTTATCACATGACCAAGGAATTGTACTTCTCTTAGCCAGAATGCACAT
>WOUH02000009.1:478113-492886 GCA_009936405.2 Stevia rebaudiana
CGTGACCCGACCCATGACTTGAACCATGACCCAACCCATTACCCAACCCGTGAACCAAAGTTCAAACCATTACCCGAACCATAACCCAACCCATGGCCCAAACCATGTCCCGACTCATGACTCAACCCATGACACATAACCCATGACCCGACCCATGACCCGAAACACGACCCGACTCATTACGAACAATAACCAGAATCTTGACCCGACCCAACTTGTATTTCATTTCTTCATCTTATTATTTCTACCAAACAATATGAAGTAGTGATTCATTTCATTACCACTGGTAACCAAACATGACAACGGAATGGTAATGCTCCATTTCTTTCCTTTGTCCATTCCATTACTTCGTCCATTTCATTCCGTCGTCCATTCCATTATCTCATACCAAACAGACCCTAAAGTCTTTTGTTTATAACTAGAATGCCTATCTTGTCTAAATTCATCTTTATCATTTCGGGTAGCCATTGTTATGTATGATTGGAATGAAAAGAACACATGTCTTTTGATTGTTAACATGTTTCATTAATACATGTGATCAACATAATTTTGGAAAGTAGGAAGCTATTGTTGAGTGTTTCTGTGACATGATGTCTTCTTATGAACAAGTTGTAACAAAAGGTCTGAGAATCATATGAAGAAGCAGTCGGTTGAGTCATCTAAATGTTATATGTGTTGGTTTTCTGTTGGAGTACAAATCAGTTACTCAACTACATTAGAATCTCCATCTTAAAAATCCATAGGGTCTTGATTCTAGTCAGATTTTTATATAATGCCCTTAGTATCTGGTCTATTTTTTCCTCCACCCTGCCAACGTTTTCATTCACACTACTCAATCATATAAAAAAAGTTAATTTAGTAATTAATCTATCCTGATAGTGGCTCGTCAGAACACGGTAAAATATTTTTTATTTCAAGAGTATTTGAAACGAAAAACTAAGATTATATTATACCGCTAGTTAAAAAAAATAAAAAAATAAAAATTTTCTACCCCGACCACAACTCTTCGGTTCAAGTGTTCATTTAGGCGGCAAAATTTTGCACCATCTGCGAACTCATTTAGTGATGACACGTCAGCTTTATAGCTTGAAAAAATAAATTCTGAAACAGTTTATTACGAAGACATGTCGTCGGCCCCTAAATGTTTTTGGTCAAGCTTTGCCATTGACGTCATGGACATAAGTGTTTTATGCTGATGACACGTTTCTTCGCAATAAACTTTCACGTCCAAGGCATGTGGTTGACATAAGTGTTTCGGTGCAATTGGATATGGTTGCCTAGTTCACATATGATCGTATTACACAATTACATAGCTACGCATATCGGTTATTGTTAGCTCAATGGTAATTCTGTTAGATATTAATTTTTATTGACACATTGCTACCGTGATACCTTTGTAATTTGAACAGTCTCCAAGACTTTACTTCAAACTAAACCATCCTGCAAAGAAATCGACCACGTGAAAGATAACATCTTTATCACAATCTCATTTCTTTCCAAACCGCGTGTCAATTTCTGGACCAATTGGCTGATCTAAGGTCTTTATTGACCAAAATCAACTTTCGATCTTCGTTTTTCATTGTTTATTGTTGTCCTTGTAGCCGGAATCTGAGTGATTGCTAGTTTAGGTAATTGCCTTATGCATTTCCGTCTAGTTCAGGTCATCACCGTGTGTATTACCATTAGTAACCAAACAGAAAAATAGAATTCTAGTGATTCATTTATCTCTTGTTCATTCCATTATCTCATACCAAATAGACACTAAAGTGCACTTTTAGTCAAAATTGAGAAGACATAATCTAAGTTTGCAGCTCTCATAGGACTAATCTCATTAATTTTGTAAAACCGGTTTTGTTCTTTCCCTAGGCCCAACCTAAAATCTCCTATATATTGACCTCTTTCAATAGTAGTCCCATGACTTTTTTATAAGACGTTAAGGGTTGAAGTCTCACACGAAGAATTTTTTTCTGGGTTGAGCTAGGGGGTTAGGCGGATCGCGGATGTGCTGGATCACCACGTTTATGCTCTTTAAGTAATTAAGTGGAATGGTGATCAGGGGCAAAGCTTTGAGTATACTGGGCGGGGCGACACTAATATATTTATAAAGAAATATGTATACTAATATATGTACATAAATGCATATTACATTTATGAACACACTAGCAAATTTATAAACATTTTGTTTATGATTCGGTTCGATTCGTTTTTTTTTCGGTTTTCGGAAAAATAAAAACTGAACCAAATGTTTCGGTTTCGATTTTTTCGGTTCCGGTTCGGTTAATTCGGTATTTTGCTCACCCTAGTAAAAATGTAGAGAGTTCACCCTTTCCTTTCTTGCTAGTTGTATAATAGTATTCATGGTAGGTGCTGTATCTCCATCTCCATAATTCGCTATCTTTTTCAGCTAAAAAATATTTTTTTATACGTTTATCGTTACATATTTTGTTCACTCACAACCTAATGCTAAACTGCCACCACAAGCTGCGACGATTTCATGGTAATTGGCGGAAGCGCCGGTGGCATCAGAAGCGAATCCAACATAAATCAGCGCTCGGACGGTGTCTCTTCACAACGATTTGCAAGTGTTCAACCTTTATGGCCTTCCGTTTCTTCTCAATCACGACCTCTGGTGATTTCTCTGCCTGCCCGAAAACTTGATTGTAGGGGTTCGGTGTGGGTTTCTGTAGCAGACCGCCACTAATGCAAAGGTCGGTGTGGGTTTCTCAAAATTTGGAGATTAACATTCGCCGGGAATGCGGAGGTCGGTGTGGGTTTCTCAAAATTTGGAGATGAACATTCGCCGAGAATGCTCCATCGCCGGAGCTTCAATTTCCTCCGACGGATATGGTCTGGGATTTTAATGGGTTGAGGGTTAGAAGAGTCTCCATTGTTGATGATGGAGGATTCTATAGGTTCATACCACGATGATGATGATATAGGTTTATATGAGTTGGGTTTTGGATTTTAATGGGTAGTGACCACATGAAGGATATGTTGGATGATTGATGGTGGTGGTGGTGGTAAATAAACGATGACGATGATGATGATTAGTTATAAGATATTAACTTTTCATTTAGCACCCTTAGGTTGGTTTTAATTTTGATATAAAGGTAAAAAAATACCTAACTTGTGATTTGACAAAAGTACCTCAAACTTAATTGAGTTTTTTTAACGTCGTTAGTAAATTGGACGAAAATGGCAAAAAATGAAACGTTATGGACACATGAAAAAAAAACTTTTTAGATAAAACTGGTAAAAATGCTCAAACCATTAAAATAACAATTTACTCTAAAAAAAAGTTAAAAGAATACTTTAAGTTTAGATACTTGTCTTTGTGTTTGACGAGGTAAAATGAAATTGAGTTGTTAAAAAATTGTTTAAAAAACTAAAAAAAAAAGTACTGGAATTTACAAGCGGGTAAACCAGTAAAGAAGCCCAAAATCAAGACGGCGTCTTCAAACCTTCTTTTTGATTTATCGTTAAAGAACCCTAGAATTCAATACCAGCAGAATAAATCAAAACCAGCAGCATCCTCCATAGTTAAAATCAAAATGTCAGACTACTTACCATTCGAAATTCAAGTGGAAATCATCAAACGCCTTCCCGTCAAATCGTTGATTCAATTTCAATCCGTCTGCAAATCATGGAAATCTCTTATCCAAAGATCTGATTTTATTGCTGATTATAGCAGCCAGGTGCAACATTTACTTGTAAGGTACGTAGATGCCGAAAATCTAGAGCGAAAATGCGTATCAATTGTTGATGATGATACTTTTCCTCACCAGAAAGTTTCTGTAACTATTCCCTTGTTAGTCAATTCGCTTAAACATCGTAGAACAGTTGGCAGCTCTCACGGGTTGTTGTGTTTGTACGGTGATCTTCACGAAGGTCGTGATGGTCCCGTTTCTGGAGCTTGCAGGGCTGTTCTTTGGAATCCTTCGGTTAGAAAATCCGTTGATATTATCGTGCCCAATGTGGCAGATGGGATCATATATGGAACCGCTTTTGGTTTTGGGGTTTGTTGTGAGACTAATGACCCTAAAATTGTCAAGATTACACATATTATTAATTCGAGAGACATTGAAAGAATAAGTTGCATCCCTTGGCAAGTTGAGGTATTTTACATTAAGCACACGCGCTTGGAGAAGACCTTATAGTAATCTCCCTAGTAAATCAATTAGATTTGACCGGAAACAACAAGTAGTGGTAGATGGGCTTCTTTATTGGCTTGCTACGGATAGGATTGCCAAAAATGGTGAATTTAAGTGTTTTTATTTGATTGTTTCAGTTGACATGACAAGTGAAGAATTTGGAGAAGTAAACCTCCCACATAGTTTAACACACAAGGTTGTAAACCGGTTGTCCATGTGTAAGCTAAGGGAGTCTCTTGTTGTGGTTGAAGAGGTTGTAGATTTAGGTAACATGACTTTTGATGTATGGATGATGGAGAATGGTGTTCGCAAACTGTTTACAAAGTTATTCGCTGTTAACATACCTGTTACATCTTTAACTTTTGCAAGGAAATTTAGGAAGACCGGTGAACCCGTAATTGAAATTTTACAAAATTTTTTTTACTCTAGATCATTTACATCCCTTGGATCACTTGTTGCTTATGATCCCTACTTAAAATCCATCAATAATGTTGGGGTTAGTGGGAGACATCTTTCATTTTGTGTGAATTCTTACATGGAATCGTTACTTCTGCTTTGATAATTAAGCTGGTTTTAGAGTTTATGAGACATTTAATGGCCACATTGCAGAGCAGAGAAGGCTTTGAAAGCTTTATTTCTTTTATTTAATACTTTAGGATTTACTAAGCTGATCAATGTGAGTTTTAATCATTTAAATGTAAGTAGTCAGGGTACTACAAAATGAATATTGTCTACCAATTTTCCCAAGTGCAATATTGTGGTGTCACAAATCACAATAGTCAAATTTCATTAGTGTTTATGAAATGTGAAATTAGCTCAATAATAGTAACAAACCATTCAAGTTATAGCTCCAAAATACACTTACCTTCATTCGTTTTGCGGATTTCGTCTTCCGTTATTTAATAAAGATTTCTATATCTGAAGCAAATATAATATAGACCAAATTGCATATCAAAATATTCCAGTATTGATTGAAATTCATTTTCGTCGACAAATTGTAGTGTTTATAGAACTTGTTACCGACGATACATAAAGTGCATGTGCTTTTTTCATGCTATATCCGTTCATTTTCATTTGGTGAAACCGAAAACCAAACCGAATTTGAATTCAATTGAAAACTAATTGAATTATAATTTGGGTTTTGTGTTCGGTTTTGAGTATGTTGGATTTGGTTATGTGCATATTTCAATTTCAACCAATAAAACTAAAATGAGGAAACCGTGCCAATGAAAGCCCCTATGCTGAATTGACTAGCATCATCAGATCTGGGATATGTAATATGCTAATTGATATGTTCTTTGTTTTTATCTTAAAATATTGAATCAATAAAAAAATAGACATGTAATATTATAATATCAACAAATTTATTTCATAAAATTATATAAAATCGAATTGCGATTAAAATTTTACAAAATTGTTATTAATTTAATAATTATGTAATTAAATATTAATAAAATTAATATTTCAAAATAATTGTTATAAGTGCTATTTTATAATTTGATTAAAATGATTTTAATCAAAAGTCACATAAATTTCGTAATAATTTCAAATATCAGGAAAGTTAAAATTTGTTTTTTATTTAAATAAAAAAGAAGAAAATAAAAAGTTAAATGAGAAAAATTTATTAAAAAAAATATGAAATTGACATATGTTATTTATTGGAATAATTTTTTTTTATGGCGAACATTGCATTTTGTAAGCCCCCCTCCCTTGTTACATAAATTTCATAATATATTTTGAATATCATAAAAGTTAAAATTTGATTTTTATTTAAATAAAAAGAAGGAAATAAAAAGTTAAATAAGAAAATTTTGTTAAAATATCTGAGATTGATGTAACATTAAATAGAACAATTTTGTTTTGATGGCAGACACTGAATGTTGCAACCTCCCTCCCCCTAGTTACATTACATGTGGAAGTGTCGTTCAATTCTAGACAAGAATGTTGTTTTAACGGGCCCATGACATCAGAGTTAGCAAGCATTCTAAGGAAAAACCCTACAGATCACCTCAACAAGCTTGTAGGATATTGTACGTTTCCCAGAGTTTGAACCTCTGGTTTAATAGGTAAAACATCGTGTCTCAACCCGCTGATCATAGACAACTATTTAATATTGATAGGTTTTGAAAATTGTTTGGATATATATGATAAGGTTAAGGATATTATAAAAATTTTAAACTTTTAAAGAAAAAAAATCTAAATACTTTCACACGATATCTAAAAGAGATTAAATGGCTCCTAAAGTAGGATCCCCGAATCTTCCTTATGATTTCTCGAATTCTCGTTAATTAACCCTACTACTGAATACCTGCAAAAGTGCTTTTTGGCAAAAGTGTTTATTAACTTATGACTTTTACAAAATGAGTTTTTTAAAAAGTGTTTGAATTAGCTTTTGTGATTAGAAAAACCGATAAGCCAATAAGTTAAAGTATTTAGATTAGCTTATTCATGTAAAAGGGGTAGATTGGGTATAATTGTAATTTTTTTTTTCTAAAAAGTCAAAAGCAGTTTCAAAAAATCAGTATTTGTGGCTTTTGGAAAACAACTTGTTACCCTTATCTAAAAGTCTTTTTCAAAAGTGCTCTTGGTTTGACAAACACTTTTTTTAACTTATTAGCTTTTTGAGTTAATAAGTTATTTCCTACCGCAATCCCAAACACGTCTGTCTATCTTCCATAATCAAAATCACAATGTCTGCCAACATACCATTCGACATCCAAGCGGAAATCGCCAAAAGCCTTCTTGTTAAATCGTTGATTAAATTCCAATGTGTCTCCAAAGCATGGAAGTCTCTAATCAAACGCTCTGATTTTATTACTCGTCATAGGTGTCACGTGCAACGTCTGCTTGTAAGGTATAATGACTCAATTAGTTTAAAGCGAGATCATGTTTCATTTGCTTATGATGCTACTACCTTTCAACACTATTATGCTTCAAGTTCCAAACACAAGTATGTTTCAGTTGTTGATGATGATAGTTTCCCCTAAAAGAAAGTTTCCATCTTTGTTCCCCCATTGGTTAAAATGCTAAAAAAAAAATACATCTCAATGGGTTGTTCTCACGGACTATTGTGTTTGTATGGTGATCATCAAAATTCCCGTGTTGGTCCATTTTCTGGACAAGGCAAGGCTGTTATTTGGAATGTTTCGATCGGGAAAGCGGTTTCTGTTGTCGTGCCGCGTATGGCATACGATATGCCTTACGAGATATACGCGAAATACGAAATTGTTCTAGGTTTTGGTTTGTGGTGACACCAGCGACCCTAAGATTGTAAAGATTACATATATTAGTACGCGGAGATATATGGAAAGTTTAAATAACATTCCTTGGCAAGTTGAGGTTTTTACATTAAGTACTGGGGCTTGGTGGCGTTCGTATTCCAATCTCCCTCGTAAAACAATAAAGTTCTTCGAGTTTGGGGTAGGTGTAGATGTAAATGGAGTTCTTTATTAGATTGCTCTTAATAGGATTATTGTGGGTGAAAGATATATTGCTACTTATAATCTGATTCTTTCGTTTGATTGGAAAACCGAAGAGTTTAGAGTAGGGGTGAGCAAACGGTCCGAACCGGCCCAAACCGGACCAAACCGGCCCAAACCGGACCAAACCGGACCAACTGAACCCGTTTATAAGAAATTCAAAGGACTGTGGACCAGACCGTTTATAAACAGTGAACATTTTTTTAAATGATTTCAAAACACCTTCATCCTTCATCACCCATACCGCCGCCTCTCTATCGCGTTGAATCACAATAAGAGACTCCCTTAGCTTACAAAGTGACAAATTATAACCAGACCCGTACGCTAATTTGTCAGGCAGGTTTACCTCTCTAAAGTGGAGTCTCTTATTGTGATTCAACGCGATTGAGAGGTGGTATGGGTGATGAAGGATGAAGGTGTTTTGAAATCATTTAAAAAAAATGTTCACTGTTTATAACACACCATACGTATCAATAGTTTATGTATATGTAAGGGGATTTAGAAAGACTGGTGAACCTATACTTGAAATTGAAGAGCGTCACTATTTTTCGTCTACACTTCCGTTGGAATTATATTCCTCAAATGCGTAGGGGCATTTTGGTAAGTGCTGCGTATTTTTACCCATCTGAACATCTAGTTAAGTAGACGGAAGCTTAGACGAAAAATACACTCAGGGACGAAAACTACTAAGAAATGAAACCTCAAGGATGAAAACTATTAAAACTGAGCTGAAGCTGCATGTCTGTACAAACTTTAGGGACAAAAACTGCATTTTACTCTGAATAATAATGTATAACCTTCGTTACATCATATCCATCGTCACAAAATACATCATGTCCATCGTCACTAAAAACTCAAAAACTAGGGAAGATTGATCAAAAAAATTGTCACAAAAAGATAAGTAAAAAAAAAAACCAAAAATATGATCGTCATGTTAAACTTATTCGTCGTATCATTTATAGTAGGTCTATACATGGTAACATGTTGATTTGGTAATTACACACTTCTAGATCACTGAATCATAGTTTTGTTATTTAAAGAGACAGAGAAAAGTTACACTCACTTATTGAAACAATTGTCAAAACTGATTATATTTGAGTGACATTTTTCCTTTTAAAACAAGCACACACATGACACACCCAATATTCTACTTAAATCTACATCACTCTTGATGTGTTCTAGACCTATTCGAGATAATAGTATAATTATGATATTTACCTTGTACGTATCATTGGTATACAATCCCTTGTAATCATCGTAAAAATTAGTTGTTTGCCGTATATACTTATATTGATACTATTTATACTCAATCAATAGAATGATAAAACTGTGTAGAGAAATTATCCCATATTTACCTTGTCTGTATCATTAGCATATTATTTTTATTCTCCGGTCCTTTCTTTTTATCATATCTCGATATTCTCATCTTTCAAGCAATTATGTTTCAAAATTATGTTAAATGAATCATTATGTATATATCAAATATAAGAGGCGGCCAAAATATCATTTCTTCCATTAAAATACTTACATAGTTCGAGGTTCACCACTTTGGACTACACACTAACATAAAGTATTATTAATACTCAATTAAAAAATATTCCAACCAAATCTCTTAATTAAAGGTTTTGAGAAAGCCGTATGAGTCCATAAATAACAACGTACAGATAAACCGGAATCCAAAACAAGTATCCAAATAATGATTAACCTTAATTACCTGTCCATTACCTGTTGACAAAGGAACAACATTTTGGAATCTCTTCTTTGTCTTTTATCACATCATTCAACATAATTGACTACTAAAACGGCCGGCTCACGTTCCTCACTTTCACTTAGAATAATCTTAATTTAGAAAACAACATTGTTAGTATATGTAAGTTTACGTGTAAGTGTCTCTATATATATGTCTCGATTTCTATATGTTTGTATGTTTTAGCATATATATGCTAAGTAAATACGGAACTTTGTATTAGAAGAGAGAAGAAAAGGATTCGAATTAGTATGGAGGATCCTAAGAAACTGGAAGAAGGCGGTCATGCTCTAATTATGGCTCGAGAAAATCCTGAAGCTACGATGGTAGATCTGAAAGAAGACGAGAACAAAATGAAAACAAAAGAAAATGAGGAAGAAAACCCGACCTTGTTGAAGAAAAAGAGTAAGAGGGTTGCAACTTTAGATGCGTTTCGTGGTCTAACCATTGTAGTAAGTTGAACATACTATGTTGGTTATTGTTTTAAACTATTTGTTAATATGTAGTTAGCATAACTCTTTTGGATTACATCTTTTGAAAGATAGTAGTATGAAATTATGTTGAAGTGATAACACTTGTTAACATTTTAAATAAATAATTGAGTATCATAAATTTGTTGAGAAAATTAACATTTTGTTTGAATTCTTTCAGCTAATGATATTAGTAGATGATGCCGGAGGTGTATATGAGCGAATAGATCATTCACCATGGAACGGGTTGACCTTGGCTGATTTTGTAATGCCGTTTTTTCTCTTCATCGTTGGTGTCGCAATTGCCCTTGCGCTCAAGGTATACTGCTATTTACAACACTTCGTCTTGTCAATCGTCGGTCATGTTATTTTTTAACTAATTGTTTTCTTCACAGAGGGTTCCGAATATGAAATATGCGGTGAGAAAGATCATCATTAGGACATTAAAGATGTTGTTTTGGGGAATTCTTTTGCAAGGTAATCATGATTGAAATGAAAGGGTATTTTAGTCATTTCATATGAAATACTAAGGTATTGATACATTTGAATTGAATATTTCTACAGGAGGGTACTCTCATGCACCTTATGATTTGGAATATGGAGTAGACATGAAGAAAATTAGATGGTGTGGCATCCTTCAGGTATTCATCTTAATGATTTATACTATATGTAGTGAATTAGTGTCATTTGACTCTTGTACCCAACTCATGGGTCCGCCCACACTCATGAGCAATTGAGGATAATATCGTCATTTTATTATCAACATCATTATTATTATTTATTTATTTATTTATTTATTTTGCAGAGAATAGCATTAGTGTACATGATTGTAGCTCTAATAGAAACTTTCACAACAAAGCTTGGACCAAAAGACATAGAGCCGGGTCATTTCTCCATTTTCTCAGCTTATAGATGGCAATGGTAAAGCTAAACATATATATTTCACATTTCATCAAATGTCATTAACTTTATTTCTGGAACTCTTATATTATCGATTGTTTTATTTCCCGGTTTGAAAATAGGCTTGGAGGTTTCATCGCGTTTCTTATTTACATGATCACAACCTTCACTCTTTACGTTCCTGATTGGAGTTTTACAATACACGATGAACATAAATCCGAGACATTCAACGTATGTAAGATTGAACTACATACATGATTATGGAAAATTTCATAAAAATGTAAATTAAACTTTTAAAATTGAAATCCAAGTCTTGTATTTGTTCTTTAGGTTAAGTGTGGTATGAGGGGACATTTCGGTCCGGCTTGTAATGCAGTTGGGTATGTTGATAGACAAGTTTGGGGTATCAATCATCTTTACACACAACCAGTATGGATTCGATTAAAGGTTCGTTCGTTCTTATATAAATTTTTTTCCACATTATATTTACTTGAATTATATCTTAAACATTCATGAAGTTTTGGTGTTCAATTTATACATCATAGGCTTGCACTCTTAGTTCTCCAGAATCCGGTCCTCTCCGTCCAAACGCCCCAAGTTGGTGTCAAGCTCCATTCGAACCCGAAGGCTTATTAAGGTACACAAAAAAAAAATTAAGCTTTTTTATAAATTATGATTGTAGAGAAACAAATGAACGAGTTTTCTTTTTTTTATTAAACAGTTCAATCTCAGCAATTCTATCGGGTGTCATTGGCATTCACTATGGGCATGTGTTGATCCACTTCAAGGGTCATGCAGAGAGGTTGAAGCAATGGGTCTCAATGGGGGTTGTATTGTTGATCATTGCAATTCTTCTTCATTTTACTGATGGTATTTATTCAATTTCAATGATCCAAATTATTTGATCACTTTTTAAATCTAACCTTATAATTAATTAAGTGTGTTTATTATATGTAGCAATTCCTATAAACAAGCAACTCTATAGTATCAGCTATGTTTGTTTCACTGCGGGAGCTGCCGGAATAGTATTCTCATTTTTTTACATCCTGGTAAGGAAAACATTCATGCTTAAATTGCTTTCGACTATTGACTCGCTCATCTTTTACGAGATGTAATATAAAGTATTACACTAACAAAATGTAATAAGTAACATCATGTGTCATAGCAAAGACAATCGAGTAGATCGACCTTTTTTTTCCTTTTTTTTAACACCAGCCTGATGCAAGATTTGAACTCACAACCTTTTGGTTAGAGAGTGCATCACTTTAACACCAGAATGTCCCTTTGGACAATAGATCGACCATTCTAACTAGTAAAACATGTTATTCAATCGATCATACTGAAAATCTCTAATGTGTATTATGTAATTCTAACTTTTAGGTTTGTTTTGTTTTGATAAATTACACAGATTGATGTATGGGGAAAACGGACTCCGTTTTTGCTGTTTGAATGGATTGGAATGAACGCGATGTTGGTTTTTGTACTAGGAGCACAAGGCATTTTGGCAGGGTTCGTAAATGGATGGTACTACAAGAATGCTGATAATAATCTGGTAACATAATCTTCTAACAACAAATTTTAGTTAGCTAATGATAACTTTTGTTACTTTAACATGAACATATTACTATTGATTTTTAGGTAAACTGGATACAAGATCATATTTTCATTGACGTTTGGAACTCTGAAAGAGTTGGGTCACTTTTGTACGTGATATTTTGTGAGATTACGTTCTGGGGAGTGCTTTCAGGGATATTACACAAACTTGGTATATATTGGAAGCTTTAAGAACATAGTTGTGATTTAAAAAATTGGGTATTAATGTTCTTGTAAAAATGTTGAAATTCTGTAACATGTTTAGGAAAATTGAACCTTTTACTTTTCTTCACTCGACTCCATATATTAAATCGAATCTCCTCTACGTGTGGTCGTGTGGCTTTAATAGAAAATATAAAGTTAAATCTATAGTGTTTTATGGTTTTGAATTTTTTTTTTTTTTCAAAAATACGCAATTCACTCTAATGATTAAAACATATGCATCATTGGAAATTTGGAATCTATATTAGTTTGACTTTAAAATTAGCTTACATCATATGACGTCCATGTGATGGTAATTTTTTTTTTTATTATTATTATTATTATTATCATGTACTCGCCAGTTCGGGTTTGAGCCTCAAAATGAACATAGTATAAATTATTTGTTATCTTCAACAATCAGTTGAATCTTTCTGTATGCTATGATGTGTCATGTTATCTTAAATCAGTGAACTAATATGCATCTGACTTCCACATTGTTTTATTTTTAGTGTCTTAATAAGATAAATAATTATTTGTAAAAAATCAGCCTAAAGTTTCATATAAAATAATCATCAAAAGTATTAAACTTCTAATACAATTAATCAATAAAGGGTGTGAGTTGTCCACCACAACTATCGGTTATGCATGCATAACATAACCAAAAACACAGCAGGAATTTTGATATCAGAACACAATCTAAAAAATTAAAAACAGTTGGTTATTATGAAAGAAAATCATTTATAAAATATAGTATAAAAAGGTCCATTTACGAGGATCAAAAGTTCAAAACACCCCTTGCAACATTTACCACCACTCCAAATTGACATATTTATATAGGTCAACAGAACATATGATATTTTGTCAACATCCTGATTCTAAATAGCCATTTTCCAATCTCTATCTGAAGATATTACAGAACACATACCCTGCAACTTAATATAACCAGTATCTTAAGATAACTCATTACATTTCAGTATGTTTAGTTGACACTAAGAAAGAAGAGAATCATTTAGTTATTATTAGACGCATCCAACATGTTCGTATAGATTGGTTATTTTTCTGTTATATGTTATCACACAAATACTGGTTCATTATATTTACATAAAAGTCTAGATGTATAATTGAGAATTTAAAATACAGCTGTGTTCCTGAAAAATTAATGTTAATATGAAAATGTTACGGACCGGGTACCGGGGGATGACCCAATTGCATGGTTGACGTGGGTTTGATTTTGTTTTTAAATCATGTTTTATTAATGTTTTGTTAGTTGCAAGTAGTGGGTTAAATAAAGGGTGTGGTGGGGTGTTTATACCCATGATCCCATGTTCTAGGAGTTAGTTGTTTTGTGGGTTTGTTACTTGTAAGTCTTTTAAAGACCTTCGATGTTTTTTAATGGTATGCATAAGAAAAATGTTTTAAAGTTTCCTCTCAAATTCTATCAAGCCTCTATCTTATTTCTTTGGTCATTGAATCGTAAGCTCAGTTCATATCAGAAAATAAGCTTCTTTTAAATCTAACATCTACTTAGTAATTTGTATTATACTTTGAGATTATCAAACACTAATAAAGTAATAAGCAACTGAAAATCAGTTTCTGAGTCCTGAAGTGATCAAAGGGCATACTCAATAAGAAGTAATGTACCTTATGAAGCCAAATCATCAACATATAAAAGGATTTCCTCTTCCGTATAAACTGTAAAATTCGGTTGATCAAGCAGAAGGACTGTTTCCATGTACGGATACATAATATATGAACAATTTCTTCGATCAATCCCAAGAGTCTCGATGTGCTTTGAGTAGGGCTCATATTTATACTTATAAAAAGTTGAATCTTCATAACGTACAAGTAGATGTTGCACCTGACCTCTATAATGGGCAGTAAAATCAGGGCTATCGATCAGAGACTTTCATGCTTTAGATACTAATCAGAATCGAATCAACGATTTCACAGGAAGCCTTTGGAGACTAATCGGAATCGAATCAACGATTTCACATTCTGATGCATTGAACTTGAATTTAGAATGGTTGTTGTCTGAACATTTTGATTTTTATTACGAATGATCGATCTCCAGAGTGCATAATGAGATGAAAGCGATAGTCTCAAGTAGAGGTGATCAAACCGGTTTTTTTTCGAAACCGGTTTTTTTTCGAAACCGGTTCCGGTTTTGGTCAACAAAAGTCAAAACCGGGTCTAGAGGAACCGGTTCCGGTTCCAAACCGGGTTTTTTTATGG
>WOUH02000009.1:499814-514822 GCA_009936405.2 Stevia rebaudiana
TTGTTCCACGAAACGTTTTTCATTAAATACGAGATTAATAAATACACGTCGGAGATACGATCGGAACATTAAATATATGTCGGGAAAATGATCGGAAAATCTGAAATGTCACAGGGAGAAAGTGTACATCAGATAGATGTCACCGGTTCAAACCTGAGGAGCGGAAAGGATTTACGGATTCCATCAGGTTCCCGCTTATCTGAGGGATACGGTCTCACAAAGGTCGAGGAATCGACCTTGGCTACATCGTCCGACTACCGGTGGCTGGCACATGAGATCCTTTGCGGCTGTTAAAAAAAAGTAATATGTACTTTTATGAAGAGTCATGACCTTTCATTGCTAACTACCAACCGAGAGGTTATGACTCCTTGAACTACCTTTTGACACCTAACCCTCCATGATGCGAGTATTGTGAAGTGTGAACCAGTAACACAAACCAATATTGTGTCTTTATTTATGTATGTAATCGTTATGAAAACTTAGCCCAATTGTTTAGGTTCCTACTTTTTAACGTGAAAGCCAGGGGTTTGAATCCATCTGGTGACGGTTTGAAGGACATCAGGTGATGGATCGAATCCGGATTTAACCCGGGTTCAATTCTGATGGGGCGAAGGTTTACCCATCCACGGGGTTCCTGCGCATCTGGTGTGGTCGTGGATTCTCACGGAGGTCGAGTAGTCGACCTCGCTTACATGCCGCGAAAGTGAAAGATAGACGTGGGAAAAAACACCATTCAAAATTTTTTTATGTATGTCATCTAGTCCATCACACTAACAAAAAAAAATCATGAGGAGCTTACTGATTTGTACAACTAATGAAGCATCTATTACAAGCTGGAATGCATGACTTAGTTAAATACTTTACACTAAAGACCAACTTGATTGTGATTGCTAACCCAAGAAACATTTAGTACAAGAAGGAATCGAATGGATTGCTTAACTATTTTATTGTTTTAATTAAACAATTCCCTCATTATAATTTTTTTGAACGGCTGGAGTAATATTAAAACAACAAAAAGATACAAGTTCTAGCAAGGTGCTATAACAAGTATACACCCATTACAAAAATCGAAAACCTAACTACATATTAAGGAGAAAATGTCTCCAATCTACCCAACCCACATTAGTTAGTTTCGCTCGATTCTTGACCCATTGGTAACCCAATTGTTTGATTTCCTCTATTGTTTTGTCTATGGATGGAACTCCGCCTTTGAAGATTACTTCGTTTCTTTTCCTCCAAATGCACCAACACGCGGTGATTATGATGGCATGGACGACCTCTTTCATTTTTTCGTTTACCAGAAGCGATTCATGAAGTAGTAAAAGATCCCTTAAGCTAAAAGCAAAAATAGATGGGATTTTGCACCACGTAGCCACACTTTGCTATTAGGGCACACGGTGTCGAAGTGGGGAATTCACGGGGAGGGTCGGCCCCGATCGGGAATACCGGTCCCCCCGAATTCGGGATCAATATTTTCGGGGAAAGGAGCCCGAGACTCACCGAAATGTGGGGAAGAAAAAAGTGGGGAAAAGTAGAAAAGTGAGATAAGTGGGGAAAAGTTGGACGATTGCCAGTGAATTGGAGAAAAGTGGGGAAAAGTGGGAAAAGCTGATGTGTCGCTGACGTGACAGTGGGGAGAAGTGGGGAGGATTGGGACCATACCGTGTGACCTTAAGGAGGTTCTAAACAAATACCGTTAAGTTGATTATTGCGCACGCATGCTTTACGAATATATCATTTAAACATATGTTATTTTACCTAATTCCAATTTTAACTAACAACCCGCCACGACACATAAGGTATTCACTAGTCACATGTTCACTAATATCACTATGTAATATTACAAAATAATCCAAATCTAATTTATTCCTCAATTTCGTCTATCCAAGATTTCTTTAAACTCATAGTTTGTCAACAAAATACATTAATCACTAACTCTTAATGCATTTCGAAAACAAATCCCATCGTCTCTATATCCATAAAATCAAAATCTTTTATATAATTTGTACACCCGTCAACCCTACAACCTGTTAACTTCAACGAACCACCAACACCACCTCACTCTTATTAAACCCCTCATCGCAAAGCTAACTTTAGCGTCGTCGGGTTATCGACACGAAACAAAACGCCATTTTCATCATATCCCGAAAAAGGATGGTGATCTTGTTGCATTTTAAACGGAAGCGGTTGTTGCTGCTTGGATGCTAGTACATTGTGCAATGAAGCTTGTACGTAAGAGCGCGATTGGGGCGACTTGTACATAACCGGGTTGTACCATTGTGACGGGTCACAAAACGGGTTGCCAAAATATGGTTGGACCCTACACCCATTTGGTTGTTCTTGAAATATGGTTTTACTAACCATGATTGGTTCATTTAAGTTTATTATACCACGGTTAAAATTCGTAACATCTTCTGGGGTTGTTTGACTTGTTTCTGGTTTTGAGTCCTTGCGTGAATTTACCGTTTTACCCTTGGTATTTTGCAGATTCATGATGATTCGGCATATGTAAACATGTGAAGAACATCTCTTTCGCGTATTGTTGTTTCCATCAGTAACAAATTTAGAAACCTGCAAATAATTACAAGTAAATACACAAGAATTGCACTTAATGACTTAATTAACCACAGAAATGAAAAAGATTCAACCTTTTTAACATTTAAGCTGTTTCTTGATTCATTCAGATCAATTAGCACGTGTTTTTGAACCAAATTTTCAGATTTTGAAGGTGTTGCTTCTGGAATTGTTTTGTTTAATTTAATTTCATTATTGTCATCAATTCCAGTTAATGCAAGCAAACCAGCAATAGCTTCTTCTTCATCTCTTGTTACCGAGTTTTGTCGTTTATCCTGCAAAATAAACAAAACGATTGGTAAAATTTACCATTTTACCCTCCTAACAAATTGACAAAATTCAAATTACTAACTGGATTAAATTTGAGCTTCTTGTTGCCAGATGACAATTCACATCTAGAAATCCTGTTTATTTGATTTGGGGATAACGGGTCAGAGTATCGCTTCTTCATTACTGCAGATGAAACTAATAAAAATCTTGATTCAGTTCAAAACCTCAATTTGCAAACATGAATCTTGATTTACTCTAAAAGAAATACTAATGTTGATATAACATAACACACCCGTTAAAAATTTGTTCTTTTTGTTTGGGATTAACAAATACGGTTAAAAAAAAGTTATAATAACATCAATTAAACTGACCTGACCGTAATTTTCTTGGAACTGATGCAAGATTAACCGTTTGACCATCATCCAAAAGCTGTAAATTTCATAAAAAAGAAACAATAAATCTCATGATTAATAGATAATCTCATAATCCAAATCAAATTATGAAAAATTAAGATTCAATAACACCACCCTTTTAAGGGTTTGTTCATGGTTGATCCAATTTTAATTTATAGTTGCAAGAATCAGTTTTTAGTGTTTGGATAACTTGATAATTGATAAGTGGTACTAAGTTTTTAATGTTAATGTCAAGTGATCAGAATTTAGACAAATAGATAAAGTTTGCCATATGAAACTCATTCTCAATCAAACATGTAAAATTACCATTCTACCCTTCTTTAATAATTAAAATGAAATTGTAAATTTTATTTAAAGTTAAGAGAATCAGTTTTTATTGTTTAGATAACCTGATAAGCAATTCAAAGTTTTGTAATGTTAGTGTCAAAAGATCAGAATTTAGATAAAAAGCCAAAAGTTTGCAATATGAAACTTATCATCAATCACACATGTAAAATTACCATAGTACCCTTCTTTAATAATCATAAATAAATTGTACATTTAACCTAAAGTTGCAAGAATCAGTTTTTATTGTTTGGATAACCTGATAAGCAATTTTAAGTTTTGTAATGTTAGGGTTAAAAGATCAGAATTTAGACAACAAGCAAAAAGTTATCGATATGAAACTCATCATCAATCACACATGTAAAATTACCATACTACCCTTCTTTAATAATCAAAATGAAATTGCACATTTGATTTAAAGTTGCAAGAATCAGTTTTTAGTGTTCGGATGACCTGAAGCAATTCTAAGTTTGCAATATGAAACTCATCATCAATCACACACATTAAATTACTATACTACCCTTCTTTAATAATCACAATGAATATGCACAGCCAAACACCCCATATGTAGAATACGAATATAAAAATGAATCACCTTTTTGGGAAGATTGAATCTTTTGCGACAAGTGGATTTATCTATTTCATCTACAGACCTCAATGTTTTCAGCTTCTTTGAGGGTTTATGTGAAATTACAATGCTACCCCCACCTTCAATCACAAACAAAATCAAGTAAATGCAGCAAGAAACAGAGGAATTCATGATAAAGAACGCATTTTCGGGGATGATTTGTTCGTTTTCATCATGATTTTTGATGGGTTTTCTGTGAATTAGACCAAGAACCAAGGGCAGTAAGGTAAATATAGTTCAAAGATCTGAATTTTACCTGTTTGTCGCGTCGCATCCGGGAATCGAGAGGGTCCTTTCTTCATCTCTGCAAAATTGATAATCATTCATTGAGAATCAACTCAAAATTTTCAGATTATGAAACTAAAATCTCGAATCGAATTGATAATACATTTTTGATGATTGAACACACTCTAAACACACACAGAATGATGAATTTGGTATAGAAGAAAGAAAAGTCGAAGTAATTGTTCTTTATGTGCTCAGAGAATTGGGTTCTTCGAAAAATCCCTCTTTCTCTCTCACATACACAAACAAACACACATAAAACATACAATGAGATAATAGAATTCACTGGATCCCACAATCTCGCATTCAATGCAGGAAGATATTGAAGAATTCAAGGAACACGCATGAGAGAAATCAGAAAATACACCCAATTGATATCTGGTTCGATTGATGGTTTTAATAACAGATTCGAACAGCAAAACGTAAAAATCGTTTAATGTGGATGAAGATTTGAAGAGAAATTGGGTAAATTGAAGAACTTACTGGGATTTGAAAGCAAGAACTAGTGATTTGTGGTGGTGGGATGAATTGAGAGCATTAATGGGGGATTGATTTCTCACACGCGAAAACGCACCGTTAGAGAATCTTGCTCTTGTTCAGAATCGTAACCGACGAGGAATAAAATAAGAAAAAGAAAGAGAAGCTGCAAAAAGGAAATCACACAACGTACTTTCTCTCACACACACATACACACACTATGAGTTCTTTATCAAGATAGTGAAGTACAATATAAGCCTATCAAAGAATTTTTATTTATTTTAAGATAAAATGAATATGAACAATAAAGAGCAAATAAAAAGAATTTAAAGATACTAATTACTTTGTTAAATCGTTAGTTATTGTTAGCAAATTTGGAGAAATGTAAAATTCTGAAATAAAAAACTTTCGGGACAAATTTGATGAAATAAGTTACATTTATTTCGTGACTTTCACAAAGGTGGAGGTTATGGGTTCGAAACTCGGTCGTGTCTGGTCATGGTCATGGTGGTTTTACTGACTAGAAGGTTTCCTGATGAACGTTCTCGTATTGAATCTTGTCAGCACTTGTGTTTTCGTCTGCGGGGTGTTGGTAGCGGTCGGTGTTCACAGTGCGTAAAATTCAAGTTGAATAGTGGGTTATGAAGAGACATGACGATAAGCCTAATTTCATTGTTAAAAATCAATATATAATAGTCAGAAGTGTAATTTATATTTTGAAATTTCTGACTGAATTTTACAATAAGTAAAATCGGGTTTCTGATAAATGAAAATCTCGCCTAATTGTTTTTAACCATAACTAATATCGTTCGGGAAACCTGTGGAAGAGATAGGTATTGAGTAACAATTGTCAACGATTATGAGACTAATATACGATTAGAAGGATCCTCATTACGTGAACAAAACAAAATTACGTTCAAAGAGGTAAATATAGCAATAGCGGTGTTCACCGTGATCCAAACCTTTACTAACGATTTCTTATTATCAAAAACCAAAATCAAAGTTTTTAGATTCAAAATGAACCAAATTGAACCCATGCTAATGGTTTGATCGGTTGATTTCATGGTTATACAAGATTTGGTTTTATGGTTTTCACACATTTTTGAAATCAACAAATTCGAACACTTTGTTTCTTTATAATAATTTTATTGTGTCACTCATGACTACAGCTATACTTATCCTCTATTTGAGAGATTTTGACTAATCCAATATTGATCTAAAAAAACCTTTGTTCATCTATATTTTATAGTCAAACAAATTTTATACAACATCAAGCCTATATGAACTTTTTTTACTTAGGCCACTATTCATAAGTTTTTTTATACAACATCCGCTCATTGAGAAGTTTTCAATATTGTTTCAAGTAAGGTTAGAATACAAAAAAGGCTATTTAATTTTACTTTTCATAAAATATCTTGAACAATAAAATACATACTAAACTTTGGGTCTGATTGGCTTTTATATGATCGACCGGTTTTTGGTATAAACTGTAATCAAATCATTAGCTATATTTTAAAATTTCTTAAACTGACATACTGAAAGTTAAAGAATAAAACAGACTGCAAAACCAATCATATGACCGGTTTGAACGGTTTAAAACGAGCTGTGAACCCTTAATAGCAAGCATAAGCATAACTTGACTCTTTCATGTGAGTAAGTTCCAAAATAGTGATGCCCAATTACGAGTTAGTCCAATCAAGACAAGACATTATGGAAGATCCGAATCTTCAAGGGATTGTCATGCGATAAGCAAAGTAAGTGATGTTCATAACTAAAGTCATAGGGTCCGGTTCATTCGAAAGGTTATTCAGTTGACGATGTGATTTTAAAGATGATGAGAGAGGTCAAACCGAAAATACTTAAAAAGCCTGACATTGAACTTTAACCGAGTGATCTGATGTAGAAGAAAAAAGAAAATAAAAGGAAAATATTGAATGAGGCAATCAAAAGAAATCTGAGAGTTTTAAATGACAAAAAGTAAATGGGTAAATGACTATAGAAACAACATTGAAATTTCAATAAGATCATGACACCTAAACCAATAAGTTGGTTTTTATTGTTTTCTAAAATTGACGTGGCTTTTTTCCTGGTTTTTACAAATTTGAAGCTCGTTTTTTGCACCGGGTTTTTTTTTTTGGTTCTTGGTCAATAACTAGAAAAAAAAAAAATTTTATTGGTGGGCCTTTGAAGTTTGAGCCCGCTAATTGTAATATACATTTGTCAGGACTAGCTTATTTGGTAGATGCTTATGTCTCTTAGAAAATGGTCATGTGTTCAATCTATGACGAAGTGTATTTGGTGTAGTTTAGAAGTAAAAACTATTGGGTGTGTGTTCTTGCTGTTCACAAAAATTATTGTGTGTGTGCGCTTATGTGTCTTAGTAGTGATAATGGTACAATGTTTTGGTCTTCTTCTATATGTTTTAAGGGACTTGTAATGTTTTGGTCTTCTTCTATATGTTTTAAGGGACTTGTACATTTGTATACGTTTATGCTCAGGGCCAGCTTTTAGCATGTGTAATGCACCCGCACAGGGTCCGGTTTTATGAGAGGCTCGAAATTAAAAAAAAAAAAAACTTATATAAGTTTTATGAAAAAAAAAAGTTAAGTAAAAACATTTGTAGTTTACAATATCTTTTGTAGGTTTATTTAACCCAATTACAAATTTGATAAAGGCCCAAACTATAATCGAATTGATCAACAGTTTTAATTCATTAAATTTATGAAATCCAACAAACTTTACCTTAAAAAAATGCTAAGAAAGCGTCACGGATTGTTAGATATCGTCGATCTTCAATATATTTTTTGTTACGTTCGTTTATGTTCATTTATGTTTGTTGGTATGTGTTCATTTGTTTACGCCCGTTTGTTTTCATTTATGTTCGTGAACTGTATGGTTAACTTATTAACGAACGAACATGAACCGAAAACTAACATGTATGTTTCCTTCACGAACGCAAACGAGCACAAACTTTGTGTTTCTTTATGTGTTCGTGTTCGTTAAAGTAAAATAAACATACACGGACATGCCACTGTTTGTTTTCGTTTACAGATTAACGGCTAAAGCATCCACATGGAAGGCTATCTGTCAATTCAGAAGGAGAAACTAGACGGTTTGCCTAAGGAAGAAGCTACTATACAATTACCACACCAAACTACAAAGGGGTTATGCCTCCAAACACACCAATCTTTACACCTATTTGGGCTCTTCTAGATCCAAGACATAAGCCCAAATACAACTTTATTCTGGACTAAACAATTCTTAAAGGAGCCCATCCATAGGCTACCTACAAAAAACATGAAAACAATTTTAGCAAAAATACAAGAGTTGATTAATGAATTGATAGGCTCAACAATGACCGTAATACATATGTAATTCATCTTTTTAATTTCATTGTTTTTGGTCATATAACATTTGTGTTTGCATTTTTCTTTCTGGCAGATCATGATTCTTTAAAAAATTGATGCTTTTGTTGGCAAGGTGAATGGGTGACAAGTGCATCGAGAATCGAGATAGCTAAACCATATCTGTGTAGATATTTGCATCATATTGGTGGCCTCGTCAAATCAGATCACCAATTTGTGAGAATACTTGTGTATCTATAGATTTGTGCATCTGGTAACTTAAACGGAGAAAAAAAAAATATACTAATCTAAAACAAAATGAGTTAAACATTTTTGAAAAACATAGTGAGTTAAAATGAAATAATTAAACCAGGTAGTTAAATAATAATGATTCAAATGGACATGTCAAAATATAGTGAATTGTGTAGGTTTAATCTTGATGAGATTGTTGTAATTTAAAACCAGGTAAAAGAAATGGGTCGGAGCTGTGGATATGTAATAAATGAGTCAGTAGTAAAATGGGTCACTACTCAATAGTAAGTAGTGATTGTTTTTGTAGTCTTTTAATTGGTTTTGTTTCTGTGTTATTCACGAGTTATAAGCCTAGGGTAACAAATTGAAAATGAAACAGGTCTAAATGTATTAATTTAAAAGAATTTGGGTTTAGAATATAAAAAAAATTGGTCTATTTGGATTGAAGTAATTGGTGCCGTTTCAATATTCACGATGAGCATCCTCCAGTTTTTCCTTTTTTGTTTGTTCCTTGGCTCCTAGTCATGGTTGTAGAAATCGCTAGTCGTTAGTCGAGCGGTAAGGTGGGGACTAAGGTAAAAGCAATGATTGTTCACTTTTATTTCTTAATGATTCATGCAATCTTTTGATGGGTAAGTTTTAGGAATAACATGTTGAATGATTTGAAGCTTACATCTTAATCGTCCTCGTACTTCTTAAATATGGTTTAGCATAATTTTGCGGAAGAGTCCCATAGTATATACTATATCATATGAACTAAAAAGAGTTGATAAGAAAATAAATTAGAAGAAATAAATTATAAGTACATAAAAATATTAATATGAAACCTCACTTCAAAATTTTATCACCAATGGCGGCAATTGAAGAGGTGTGATGGTGGGAGTTGCGGATGGTTGAGTTTACGTTGGTGAAGACGGGTGCTAGGGATCGATAGAATCATAGAAAGAGGGTGAATTTAATATTTTTATTGTTATTTTTAAATTAAACCATTTTTTAGTCAACCAAGAAAAGGTTAAAAAAAAGTTCGTTACGGTCGGTGATGATTGAAATGACGAAATATAAGACCGCACATGGTCATAGTCAAATTTTAAAGTTCAATGAATTAAATCTACTAATCATTATTGGAATACAAACAGTAATCATCTTCAACTTCTATATATTATATAGAAACCATTTGCAACAACATATCACACTCAGACAACTTTTATTGTACAAAATAATATCATTTCAACCTGATTATACCAAGGTTGACCTCCTTATTAAACACTCACACTTAGGAATAAAGAACACTCGCTAGAAAAGAGTCCAAAGAATAAGATTATACAATACAATACATATGTAACGAAGGTATCACATTGAAGATGCTCAAGGTACAAGTAGTGGAAGCTTCAAGGGCACTTTCTTCTCCCACCATGGGTAGTCATGTTATAATAACAAGGGCAAACCTTTTGGTTACCCGAAGTTCCTGGTGGTACGCAGTTACAACGGGCACAACAAGTCCCGCATGCCCTATGGCACAAGTTTGGCCGCGATGACAATTTACACCTCACCTTACATGCGGAACCACAATCTAAATCCAAAATTTACAAACATATTTAGTTTCACAAACTTTAGTTTGCTATGTAATAAAGATATTAACAAAAAGTATGTCACGTACTTATTTTGGAAGCACTTATACTCTTCCCATCAAGCTCATTCACCTGTTAACATAAGCACTCATCGTATGTCATATAATTTTACCACATATGTGTGTATGAGTGAGATCACATACAAAACTTATTTTGAGCATAAAAGTGTTATTATAAATAACAAAATTACATTATTAAATGTCATGTTTTATACATAAACATTGCACTTTGAAAATATTATAATATCACTTCAAATCTTATAGTATTTACAAAAACATATGAAGAAATCATTATAGCACTTTATTATTTTGTCACAATTAAAATATTACAATGTTTGTATCAAAACCATCGATCACCCGTGTATATATAGATGTATATATATGTGTGTGTATTTGTATGCGTATATTTATTTATATACATAAAAAATGTGTATTATATGAACCTGAGTGTTAATAGTTAATCAAAAAGCTAAATCATATATGGGCCTTAGCTTACAAATCAACATATGTGTTATTTTCATAAACAAATGTGAGCCTTTTATTTTATGATTTTAAATCGTAACAAGGAGAGCTCAGATTTTAATTTTTTTTTTTTTGTTAATTCTATATAATTATATATAATATACCAACTTATATATATAAGTTAATAGCAGAATCACTAAACTTTATACTCGAGAATTACTTCAAACTTTCATATGCTGTTTTTGATTAAAATAAAAACGCATGCATTTTTAATACGTAAAGATTTTCTGTTCACTAGTTATGCAAGTAAACTTAACACCTAGTGAAAGTATGCAGTTATCAGTGAATATATGTTATTTTTATAATTAACATAAAAAATATACTGTATTATCTTAGATTACAATATTTAAGACTAGTATGTATTCTCTGTAAAATACTCTATAACATCTTTATTCTTAAATACAATATCATAAGGTATATACACATATATAAGCATCACAAGATTGCTCAATTAATGATTAGACACCTGAAAGTCCCTTCCAAGAAACCGAGGTTAAACTTTAAACCATTCATAGGTAAACATCGATCTTTGATGGTTATTTTCATTTAAAAAATTATATATATATATATATGTATGTATAAACTATACTAGATCTAGAGTATGTTGGTCATTTAGAGCGGAATAATAATAAGACGATAAGATTACCATTTCATGAGCTTGAGCAAGAAGAAGCATAGAAAGAAGAAAGAGAGGAAGAAGAGTCTTGGAGATAGCCATGGCTTACAAAGTAGGTGGACTCGCTGCTTTGTGTTTACTTTTAGTGTGGAGACATCCTTCCTATTTATAGAGGAAGATTAGCAACCAATAAAAATATTTGAAATACTGTTTTTTATTTCTAATTTCTATTTCTCTTAATATATAGCGACATTAATTAATTTATAATTCTAGTAATAGACGTTTAAGTTGAACGATATTAGGTTAGGCGTTTAATTGCAAACTTGTGGACACACATTCATCTATTGTCGTTTTGTCCTTGTTACAAGCTAAACATTTGGTCGTTTGTCATATATTATTTTAAAAAAAAATTATAATCTGTTAGAAAATGAATATAAAGGAAAATGGAACATGGAGAACTTAAAAGTTAAAATCTCTCATGTACATGATTAAAAATGGAGTAAAATCATCAAATATAATTTTATTTGCTTGAATCTATCGAATGTCATAAGTATCGGATAACAACAAACGACAAAAGTAATTGAATCATATTTTTTTTATTTAATATATAGTTATTTTGCAAGATAATATAATAATCACTTCTGAAGACTTTATAAAATTTACTAGCTTAAAACATGTGTAGTACATGTGATTAAATAATCAACAATTAAAATTATCATCATTAAAAGTGTATATAAAGATTAAGTTCGTATGTTGTAAACATTTAAAGCAAATAAATGTTTAACATTTTTATTATTATAAATTAATTATGCTTTGAGGTTTACAATTAGTACTAGAAACTTTATAAATATAAATTCGTTAAATTTAGTTGATAATTATACGAATTAAATAAAACTCAAATTTAAAAATTAAATAGAGTAAACTGTGTTTTTTGTCTCTGAAAAATTCGCAATGTTTAACAGTTTCAGGCAACCCTTAGCAGTTTTCTTTCCTAACGTTTCAAGTTTAAACAACTGTCGTCATTAAACCCTTAACATAAAACTGTTATGACTTGAAAGATTAGAGACGAAAACTGTTATGACTTGAAAGGTTATGGATAAAAACTGTTAAGACTTGAAACGTTACGAACAAAAAAGTTTAAGACTTGAAATGTTAGGGACGAAAAATTTTAAGACTTGAAACGTTAGGAACGGTTTCTGTTAACAATGGACTGAAATTGTTAAATATTACAAACATAAAGGATAAAATGTGCAATTTACTATTTTAAATATATAAGATAAATATATACTTAACTAGATAATAACAAATTTAAATAATTTTTTAAATTTAAATCTATTTTATAATTTAAGATAAAATAAAATTTTTAAATCTTTGTAAAAAATATGGTGTTGTCATGTGACATTAATTGAAATCGTTTATTAGAGTTAGATCTATAAAATTTTATGATTCATGAAACTCTAAAATTGAGATATGCACCATCATTTATAAATTTTGGTTCTAAAATAACTTGACTTTAAGGCTTTTTGGTAAGTCTGTAAATATATATTGGACAATGAAACTAGGAATCAAATGATTAATTTCAGTTACAGTTTCATTAATAAATTTATCAAAATTTGTAGCAAGGGTAACCAAAACTTCAAATTGGCCTTTTGTTATAATTTAATTAAAATTAAAGATTATATGCTTCAAATTATATGTGTATTAATCATACATACATACATACATACATATAAACACAATATTTGGTTAGGTTAGAAGCCACATATAATGAGGTCACTAGCTTTTACGTTCATTTGGAATCCATATAATTAGCCATGCTGGGTATAAGCTGGATGTATGCTTTTTGGTTTTCAACAATTGGCAAGTTGGCATGGCAGCTATTAAAAGCTATTCCTTTTCCTTTCTTGTAGCCCGTTCGTGTTGTGTGGTAGTGTGGTACCATATAATAATAATAATAATATAAATAAAATATATAACAATAATATATTTTGTGTGAATGGTTTTTTCGATGCAGTAAATGTGTGACGCGTCTCCCATCAAGGAGGAAAACACAAACATCACATCTATTCAAGCCATCATTAAATCACACCTTATGGACGGAACCGGATATAATCTGTAAACGCCTCTAACTTGTATTCAAACCAACGATCTATTGGACCCTCAGCTTAAATCTTCACCGTCCTTACCATTGGGTTGTGACACCATGGTATATAACAATAATATATACTAATAATAATAAGAGTAAAAGTCAAATTTAAAAATAATGATCAATTGTATATTAGAATACATACAAGAAGGAACGTAGAGAATTTAAAATATTTTAAAGTTTAAGTAATTAGAAGTTTTAAACAAAATTTCTAGTTATTTCAAACTAAATTGAATGCATATTTTTAAAACTAAAAGAAATACTATTAAGAGCAATTAGAGCAGTTTTCTTATATTCATCTGAAATTTTTTTTAATTAAATAATAATTTTTATACATTTATTATTATTTCAACGAACATTGGGTACACTATTGGACATGAGTACCACATATCATCCCAAACAGATGGTTAGAGTGAACGAACCATTCGAACTCTTACTAGCATGCTCAGAGCTTGTGTCATTAATTTTTGAAGCATATGAGATATTCACTTGTTATTGAAAGAATTTTGTAACAACCTTTATCATTCTAGTATCAAAGCTACACCGCTTGAAGCACTGTTTGGAAGAAAGTTTTGGACATTGATTCGTAGGACAAAAGTTGTAGAGATTCAACTCACCGGCCCCACACTAGTACACGAGCTAACGGAAAAGATTACCCTTGAGACTCACAAGCCTCAAACGCCGAAATTGAGCCAAAAGCACAGAATTTAAGCATTTGTTGGGTGTATCCGGTTGTTATTATAGTGGGTCGAATTAGGGTCGGTATCAACCTTGGTCTAAAAAGGGGATGGTTTTGGTAAAAGAGGTTTAGACTAATGAATTGGTTCAGATTTTGGTTGAATTGGTTTGGGTTTGGTTGAATTGTTTTGAGGTTTTTGTTGAATTGGTTGGGATCCATAATCTTGTAGCTAGAAAGATTAAAATATTTGAAAATTGTAGCGAGAAAGAATAAGTATTTTGTATTTAAAATATAGAGAGAAAACTTGAGGTGATGAGGTTTATATTAGTTTATAAATTTAATTATTTAACTTTCTATTCAAAATCAACGGGTCCACGACTGTTCACCATACTGTTTTTTTATTTCTAACCTCGATCAGCGCAAGGGAGGGTGCCACCCCGTCACTAGCATACACCTCACACACCCACATCACAATAGGTCGGGGCTGCGTTTTTTGGCATGAGCAGCCCATGTGGCAGGCTCATGGTCACACTCACAATCCATTACATGTATTGTTAGTGTTAAGTCATGTGTGGAACCCTCAAAGTTGAACTAGCGATTGCTTCTTTTACCGTAATTACAACATCGATCCCAAGCACCTACTAGAATCAAATAAATTATTATATATGTCTTTTTTAACATAGAAGAAATTTCATTCACCAAGGTATAACAACTGGCCATTTTCTGGCAGTTGACCGATCGATTTCCGAATTTTGACTTTTGTAAATTGTCCGATACCTATTTGTAATATGATATTTATGTGAAATAAATGATCTTATTATATTCTAAATTGTATTTTGATTCATTTGAGC
>WOUH02000009.1:514922-531907 GCA_009936405.2 Stevia rebaudiana
TTGACTCGATCCTGCATAGTTGAGCAGTTGACGTGGCGACCCGCTTACGGACCGGTCGGAGACCGGGGGCCGGGAAGTGGGGTGTCACACAAGGCTAGCAAAAATTTAAAACCCCGCAAAGAAAACCAACAAAAGAAAGCAGTATGAGAAAAACATACTTCTAACCCCTTACGCATAGCCAACATCAAACGTTAATCATGAGACCCAATCCAGTTCATGTTTTTTGGACCAGTTTTTAATCCAAAGAAAACTTAAGTCTTTAATATCTCCCATGATTTTCTCCTTTAAAACTTGGGTTTGGCATAAGAGAGCTTCATTACATGTCTTGCATATACACCAGACCAAAGTCAATATGATTGATTGAACCACCTTTTGTTTCTTCTTCTGGCTAGATCGGATGGAGTTGTGGAATTCCATTAAATCTCGGAAATCAAATGCATATATTGATTGAATTTTGCACTAAAGACTAACATGGTTCAAGATGTGGATTGCGATTGGGTATGAGGTAAACATATGCTACACGATCTCCTCCTCCTCACCACATAATTTGCAAATCAAGGAATCAATATGCATGTTTTTCCGTTGAAGAGCGACCGTGGTGGAAATTCCGTCCAATTCGCTTCCCAATTTAGAATATTAACTTTCTTTGAAACCCAGTTATTCTACGATAAGATGTAGTCTTTTGACCTAATCGTTTACACTCGTGACCAAAAGTGTCCCTGTGGATATCCTCCCATCTCCAACTAACGTTGCAGAGGAGATTTAACATCTGACATCAAATAATTCAACTTAAAACATGTGTAATATAATCTAATTTTCTGACAAGTATGACTTAATAGTTAAACGCTATAAGAATCCCTAATAAATTAAATGATATTTTTATGATTTTCTTTAAACATACCAATGAAAATACATAATATTGTGATGGAAAGGAAAGCGCAACAAAAAAATCGAAGTTATTAAATGGCATGGAACCAACAAACCTAACCTATGTACTTTTATGCTGTATCCTGCTGGCTATTACAACGACTTCTAGATACCTGACAAAAGTCTAAGGCATCCACACAAGGAACCTGCCATTTTATTATTTAAATTTATTATAATTATGATATAGGTATATTAATCTTTTTTATCGGCATATTGATATATTAGGTATGTTCGAGGTTGAGGATAAGTTTTATAATGAATATATGAGTTTTTTTGTCTTTTACCAAAGTAAAGCAATAGTTTATGTTTTTGTTTAAACAAGTAACACAAATATTTGTGTTGAGGCGAAGACGTTTGATAGTGTTTGGAACTTTATAGAGAATATATGAAGGTGTAACATATACCGTAAGTTGTAGCGAGAGCGTTGAAAATACTCAGAACTTCAATTTGAAAAGAAATCATAAAAAGAATTACGTCGGAACATTAATAAGAAAACACTTATCAAAACGTATATATTGATAGAGTAAAGATCAAATAGGAAGAAGATCTTCTCTAAATACAATGTGAACAAATCTTGCTTAATTATCCAATTGCTTAAGATAAACAAGAAGGTAAAAGGTATTAATGTAAAAACTCATTTGTTGACTTTTAAACTTTCCCCACACTTACTTTAAACATTATTAATTTTTTCATACGACATTATTTTTTATAAAAAATGCATCATAAAAACAAGCGTTTTTTCTCTTTAATTTGAGTTCCGGGCCGAAAAACGAGTTCGGTGCAAAAAATCGGGTTTCGGGCTAAAAATCGAGTATCGGGTCGAAAATCGGGTTTGGGTCGAAAATGGTACTTGGGTCAAAAACGATTCTGATCCGACCCGGTAAAAGTAGGGTTAACGGTAAAAAAAGTAAAAAGGGTAAAAAAATTTTTGGATGAAAATAGCAAACTACAAACATTTTATTGAAATAACAATATTGCAATGCTGTTAACGGCTGATGATAACGTAGTTAGTCGAAACTGTAAATTATGACCAAAATAGAAATTGACAATTGACTCTATTATCATTATTATTATATTATTAACTTAATGGGCCTTGCATAATGTGATGAGAAATAAAACATACTAACACCGACCTCATCAAAACACTATCGTTACTCAGTATTATGGGAGGTCGGCAGTCGTATCATGGGAGATCGATACCATTAAGTGATAGATATTATTTCATAAAACAATACCTTTTAAGAAATAATTTATGTGCGTGCATTGAATGGACAAATAAAACATGAACGTCACAGTCTAAAATTATCTGGATCATTCTCGTTTGTAGAAGGATCGATCAATGTGTCAGATCCAATATCATAGGCTACTTACTCTTTGTGTCGAACTGTATTCGATTGAGACCCTTGCGTCCTTTCTTTATTTGTTAGTTATCATGCCAACTTTATTCTTTTGTCGATTCATACTCTCACTATTTGACACGTGAATATGTGGAATTTAATTACCATTAAGGTTTTGTCATGTTTGATTTATATACTGATTGAACATCAAATGACCATGGCATGTAAAGTGAACTGAAAGCATCTAAAGTTAAGTGAATTTCATGATGATGATGATCATCATCATACTTATGTATGTTAACACCCAAATAACGTATTCAAATATTGTCACACTCATTAGTATACTGTTGTTACTCTAGGCAACTAAAATAAAGTCACGTACATTATTTGGTCCTTTAGTCGAATTAATATACTAGTTAGCAGAAGTATGTCTCTAACATCAAAATAACTGGTTATGGCCTTATATGACGCTAAACAAATGAAACCAACTCATTGACCCTTACAAGATACAATAGCGTACTTTTTATCAATCATCATTCATAAGCATGTCTCTAACACTAAAAAATACTTTCTATGGCTGAATTTGACTTTCAGTGATCCGAACCAACTCACAAACATGTTAGAAGCCTTATTAAGGCCCACTAGTCATTGTAATATGCGGCTAATTATCGCTAGATTACATAGGACATCACCGACGGATTCTTTAGTAAGTAACTAATGAACTTTCCATCGGAAACCCGCCACGCAAACACGAATCATCGGCCATTTGCCTGGTCTTATAGGCCACACTACCTCCATGGGTGTGCACAGGGTAGTTTGGTTAAATTTTGAGCATCCAACGAACCGAAACTAAAATTTTGGAGTACTAGTTTGTATTACACAATCTGTTCAATCAATCAATTTTGGTTAATTGTTTACCGGCAAGGGTTCGGTTCAGTTATGGGTCAGTTAACAAATTGTATTAATTGCCTTGGCAACTTCTGATTTGCTATGTACTTCTTAAGCTGATGTTGGTGATAAACCGATCCTTGTTGTCCATGATCTTAAGATTTGACAAGCCGGTTCAAACCCACTTGAATAAGTTGAATCGAAGTTGTTTGAGTGAGTTTATGAGTTTTTTAAATCTTTTCAGATTCTTAGAAATAATGATACTATTTCATAACTCTACCCAACGTTTTATAGCCCTATATCTTGTAACCTTACACAATTAGAAATTTATAAATATCTAGTACCCTTATAATTTATAAATGAAGGTTTATATTCAAAAATAAAAATAAATATATTCCACATAGACAAGCTTTTTTATATGTCATGATGGACTTATCACTAAACCCTACAGCCATTATCAAATTCCAATTGATGAACGATCCCAACATTTCATAAAACTTATAATAAATCAAATGTCCATCTTGTTATCAATGTATATTTCTATTAAACCTAAATAATTTTTTTTTTAATTTTTATAGACTAAATTACATATTATGTTCTTTAACTATATTCAAGCCAACGAGGGTTTACCTCAACGGCATCATGTGTTTGGTGTAATAAAAAAACTATATTCTAAGTTAGAGTGTATAATTTAGCTACTAGCTAGTTGTTTGTTCCCTCTTTTTATTCTTAATAAAAGGTTGTCTTTGGGTGTATAATTTTCTTCAATAACTACGGTGCACCTCTTTTATTTAAAACCTTTACACAATTTGGGTTTGAAACTTATCCAGTTACGAGAACATCAGGTATAAGCAAAGTCAAATTGATCTTTCTTTACAAGGTAACTCTAGACTTTGAATTTCAATTGCTACTAAAAAATCCCGATTTGAAGATGATACAACTCTTCAGTTTGTAAATAACGGTATAAAACGATAAATTAGAGAAATTGAAAAGATTTCAATTGTTACCATCACTAATTTAGTCATTTTGTAGAGAAAAAAAAAGTAACAATAATTTTTTAAAACATGAAGCTTCCACATGCTCATAAGATCATCAAACCTAAGATAAGGGATAATTTCCATATTAAAGATAAATTAAAAACTTTACACAAACTTAACAGGATAGTAATCTTGCAAGACCCTACCCCCCTAATAGTCCCATACGTTAACATAAACAAAACAAAAAGTTGGTTACTAACTATACTATTATATTATAGGGACTTATTAGGCCCTTTAAACCGTGCTCTCTTTCTACTCAAATCACACCACGCCCGATGGAAGACGTAAAACAAGTTGCCCGCCCATAACACTGCAACCACAACAATTCAAATTATAATCGATATTACAGCTTAGGGGTGCTCATGGTTCAGCTTAGCCAGTTTAGAAGAATAATTAGGCAAAACCAATCTAAATGATAGTATAGGTTTTGGTAGTTTAGCATGATTCCCTGATTATTTTAAGAGTAAACTGCAGTTTTCGTCCCTGAGGTTTGTATAAACATGTAGTTTCAGTCCACCCTTAACACTTTCCATTCCTAAGGTTTCATTTCTTAGCAGTTTTCGTCCATAAGTTTATTTTCCGTCTACACTTTCGTTAGAATTCCCCACATGCCTCTCATGTGATGGGCATTTTGGTCAATGTTGCGTGTTTTTACTCATCTAGAAAAAAATAGACGGAAGTGTAAACGAAAAATAAACTCAGGGACAAAAACCGCTAAGAAATGAAACCTTACGGATAGAAACTGTTAAAGGTGGATTGAAACTGCATGCCTATACAAACCTTAGGACGAAACTGCATTTCCTTTTTCCAAGATTGTTAGTTAGTATGAAAACGTTTAAACTGTAGAGAGAGTAAATTACTATTTTGGCCATTGTAGTTTGGTTCATTTAACTCTTTCAACCCAGAAAGGAATCTTCTTATATTTCAGCCCATGAGGTTTGAATTTTGTAACCATTTTAGCCCTTGAGTTTCAGTTTGTAACCACTTCAACCGTGACACTAACTGACAGTTAGAATTTTATTAACCATTTTAGCTCTTGATAGAGTTAGTGTCAGGGTTGAAATGACTACAAAATTCAAACGTCAGGGGTTAGAATGTTAGAAGATTATTTTTGAGCTAAAAGGTAACATAGGCCGAAAGGGTTAGATGCGCCAAAATAGTAATTTAATCTTGTAAAAACTATTTATGAATATAGTATATATACAAAATTGCATAACCCAGATTTTTCTAAAATAAATTAATAAATAGTAACAGTGGCATGTTCAAAGTTCTAAACCGTGAGTTGGACCGTTAAACCGTCAAACTGTCAAAACCAAACTGTATAAGTCTCAAACCGGCCGTCTTGCTTTGGTTTGAGCAGTTGGATTAGTTTCAACTTTCAACGGTTTATAAAACTCGTATTGTATTCCATGATATTGAATACTATAAGGAAGATATACGAGGAAAAATTATTATTGAAATGTAATTGAACCTTTGAACATAGTAATAGCAGAAGTCAGCAAGTATGAACGTTTGGACGATTTCAGACAAAAGGACCATCGAAGGCCATAATCCGTATCCTAAAGCCGTCAACAAACCACCCCTGGTATCCAGTACCTGTAAAAATATCAAATAAATAAATAATAATAATAATAATAATCAGAAATAATTTAAAAACATGTTGAAAATGAACATTAAACAGATGGAAATAATCAGGTTTGGGTTGTCATATCTAAGCATCTGAACATGTTTAATAAACAACTTGCGTCAGGTTGACTTACTTATTTATTTAATTAAAAAAGGTTGACCCGCCAACTCGCCTTTCTATATATTACAACCATACAACCCGTTTAACTCGTTTAAACAAATGGGTTAAACAAGTCGAGTACTGGTTACACGATTTTAATCTACTAAATTTACTGCATTATGTAACATGGAAAATATAAAAAGTATAAAAAATAAAAAAATGTTAGCTACCTGGAGAATCCAGTGAGCACAACTTAAAAACCTTGCAACCCCTAATGCAAAAACATAATGTGCAGTGAACGGTTCAACGATCTAAACAAAAATATAACTCAAATTAGTAAGAAATAATACTGCAAAAAATTAGAACCATATTATTGAAAACAATTTAAACATTAACCTTGGTATTTTGCATAACACGAAGTTGTGGTAGTACCGAAACCGCTTCCAAATAAACACAAAAGGCCCATAAAATCCTGTTTATAATGTGATGTTGTGTTGTAGGATGAACAACTAAAGACAATACAGCACAAGGAATCACCTACATTATATGATTATTAAAGACAATTATTAAATAAAATCAAGAAATCATCATTTAATAATCATATATAATAATTACCAATATGGTGAAGGATAGAATGAAAATCCATTTGAGTCCAAAAAAAACCCTAAAAACTCATATGTAAAATTATTTTTAAAAAAATTAAAACAAAAGTGTTGTTTTATATTCATTTTCGTCACTTATAAAAAAAAAGGCGACAAGTACATTTAAAAAAAAGATGTAAAAAATAACAAAAAATCACGTCTGTTTAACTTTTCAGCAAATGTTACTTATGTAACTATATTCATTTTTTCAAACAAAAAAATAAAAATAAAAAATAAAAAAAAATCCAATCGGCGCTTTTTTATATTTTTTCCACCAGTATTAATAAAAATTAATGTAGAAGTTGTCTAAAATATAAAATAAAATAAAAAACGTTGTTACATATATAAAATATGGGTTTCTTGGGTTTTTTTAGCTCAAGTGTGTTTTTGTTAAATTCATCCTCTTACTACGATTATAGGTATACCACATAGTAATTGGGGACATTATCTTTCTCGAGCATATAACTCGCATTTAGGTTAAACCGCATCATGTAAATAACCCAAACAGTGGCGGCTAATGTAGCAAGATCTAGTAACGTGTGAACATCATATTCCATTACAACACTGCAGTAAAGTCTAGAACCTAAGAAAATTGCTGTAAGTTCTTGAGATTTTAGTGAGAGACCTGCAATAAAAAATACAAATTTATAATATTAATATATGGAATTTATAGTTTCATCCAGTTCATTCAAAATAGATATGACCAAAAAGAAAAGGAAAATTGAGCTGCATTTTTTTTTTGTTGAATTTAGGAAAATTTCCAATTGGTAAAATATTATGTCATACATACATATTGTAGCTAAAATTCTTCAAGAAATTGGTAAACGTTAATACCCATTTTAATCCAAAAGTTCATGAAATTCAAATGGTGAAAAACACCTAATATTTAGAAGCAAGAACTTCCCTCTGTTTATCGAATTCTTCTAAATATGTCTAGAATTTAAATAATCTTTTTTTTGTTCCATAATTAAATGAGTTTCAACTTTTTACGAAATCAATTCTGGTCAATTTTAATGCTAGAATTATTATTATTCTTAAATCAACACTTTTTGTAGAAAATTTGATAAAATTACCAAATACTAACAGAACACACAAATGTAACATCGCAGATGGTGAAATTAGCTGACCAAATTCCAACTAATCATATTTTGCAATAAAACATGGTTAGAAATTGAAACTGATGCAGATTAACAACCAAATGGCTCAAGAACGATGATTAAATCAAAGACTAACAAAGAACTCCAAAGTTCTCTAATAAAACTTAATTCAATTCAACTCAAAACTGATATGAAACATAATTTCAAGTGTTTAAATAGAAAACTCTAAACAGATAAAGACTAAAATTCAAATAAATAATAAAGATAAACTATAATTTATATTAAGAGATAATATTATAATAATCCTGTATCAGAAACTCTTAAACCTATACAATAAACCCAATTCAACATCACAAAATCAAAACGCAGCGATAAAATTACATCTAGAAACAGAAATCACGACCGAAAAAACGTTAATTGAATCGCAATTCGACTAATTTCCATTCAAAGGTAACACGTTGTGAAACGATAAAATATTGAAATCGATCATAGTTAACAGCAAACGGATGGACTCAATTATGAAGCAAAAATTGGAAGAATTTAAGATGATACCGGCGCAAGTTTTCTCGGTGGCGAGTTTGTAAATAAGAACAGAGATTCCAAGAGCATGTACAGCCTCGGCGGCAATGAAGAGGTTATCGTGATCATAAACGACCATGCGGATGAAGATGAGGGCTGCAATGGCGATGGTGAACGCGAGGAACACCTTCACCTTCGGTGGTTGCCTCCGTACCCATGTCCGGACCACCTGGATCGGCTTCTTCGTGTTGCCCTTCATCCTCTCTCTCTAGAATCTATTGTCTCTCTCTCTCTAGAAATTTGCGTCAAAAACAGGGGTTCGGTATCTTTGGAAAATGTTTGTGTTTTCTTCTGTAATTTTTACCAACCGGACTGATCAAGTATTTAATGTCAATTCTAACATTGATGATTTAGATAGTAATTTGATATAACTAAAAGTAGGATAATATTATACGGTAAAAAAAAAATACTATTAGCTAATATCCGATTTCATTTCAATAATATATCGGGTTAGGAATTTTTTACAATTCTAAACTCATTTACATATCAACAAAATTTTGATACACAAATAACATATATTTAAAAAACAGCCTTTTATATCAGTGAGAATTATTTAACTTGTATATACAATTTACCTATATGAAGTTTAAACTTATAGTAAACAAATTATCGACATCAACTAATATTTATAACGATTATGTACGTTTCCTCGTTTTAAATGTGAAATGGTATATAATTTTGAAATGATTTTTAAGTATTAAAACTCGAAATGATTTTTTAGTATTAAAATTACGTCTTTAAAAGTGAAATGGTATAATTTTGAAAAGGACAGTTATGCAATATTAACAAGGTATTTTTATAAGTTTATAACCCTTAAATTGGCCCTATGTGATGATGTGTATACGCCTTTCACCAACTTACACGTCAAGTTAGGCATCTCAAATGCTTAGACATGTGTATTTTTGACGAGGAAAAGAGTTGTTGAAGATAGAATTATATAATGAATATTTTGATTTATAAATAATATTAATGGATGTTTGTAATTTTTTCTCGAATAATTCGACATAATATGCTTATTTTATAGCTCATTTTCCCCCGGTATTCCGATGTGTTTTCTATTGTTCACTCGATTGTTACGTATTTACCATTTATTTCCTCACTCGACTATACGTCTTTCTGACATCACCCCTCCAAGACCACACTCGAATAAAACCGTCCATTTGGTTATACTGGTTTGTGTCACATTCCACTCGCTACAGTCACCAGAACCACCAAGAAAATGACAACAATCCCACCCAAAAACCACTTAAGTTTTCTAGAGATGAAAAAGTGATCCAACTTATATCGTGTCAAACCATAAAACCAAACTATATACGTTTCAAACTGTCACCAACCGACTTTCTTTGACTTAAACATTTTAACCGGATTTAACTTTTAACGGTTTTCAAAAGGCTTTTTTAAACCAATAAATTCTAGACCGGTCTTTTTTTTAAAGGCTTTCGACATCAATAATTTCTCAAGTATTAAACTATTATTCAAAGTTCAAACCAAACATACCAAATCGCTTACAAAATTTCATCAATTTGCATCGTTCCACACATACTCAAACCCGAATTTTATGGGAATGGGTATAACACAAAATCAAATTGTTATATATATGTTTAAATAATCAGCAAGCCCATGAAGCAGATCGTTTCATTTGAGGCTTCATTTGTTTGTCTTCCTCAAGTGATATCATACCCAAATGAGATGGATCTTCAAGCATCATTTTAGCAACCAAGTAACCGGCTATCGACCACGTTTGGTTCTTACGAGCTTGTTTTCCTATGAACCGCCCGAGCTTCCCGTCATAATATTCGGGCCACCCGTCCATCAACAATCGGCTTTCGGCTAACTCGATCGCTTTTTTCGCGATTTGTGGTCTTCCTGCCCTTATGCATGCGGCCGTCAGCAACCATATGAGAACTGTCACAATAAGAAAAAAAAAAAGATAACTTTATATAAATTTATAAACAATTATTCATTCTTAAAACTTTTAAACTAAATGTACCAAAATCAAGTTTCAGTCTCGTCCCATACACATAACATAAGTGACAACACAAAATAAATGATTTGGGTTGCCATTTCTATCCCTTTTAATTAGATAAATGGGTTACGCACAGGGGCGTAAATGAACTCAACGTTTGACGAACGGTTCATGAACCGTTCAGCGGGTAATTCGTTTGTGTTCGTTCGGTTAAAAACTTAACGAACATGAACAAGAAATTTCGTTCGTTTAGTTAAACGAACGAACATGAACAGAAGTCATGTTTGTTCATTTGTGTTCGTGAACGTTCGGTAAGGTGTTCGTTTACGTTCGTTTGTGTCATTCATTAAATGTATTTATATCTTTAAATTTTTAATGTAGTTTATTATTTAACTTTTGTGTTTGAAATTTGTTATTTCAAATTTACCAAAACTTTTTATGTTTATGATTTTTATATAAAATGTTAAACTTTATATTTATTTAAGGTGATTATATGTTTTATGTTTGAGATAAAAATGTTGATTATTTTGTTTTTTAAAGTATGTTTGTTTGCGTTTGTGAACCGTTCGTGAACACATATAATCCTTAATGAACAAACACGACCAGGAATTTTGTTCAGTTAGCGTTTTCTAAAACGTTGGTGAAAAAGTTAAATGCTTAACGAACGATTACAGCCCTAGTTACGCATGTTTGTTTAACTCAAATTTGTTTATATGCCTAAGATTTCATAAATCATGAAGATCTAATTGTAATCGTATCACTGAAATAGTATTAATTTTGTAATCAAATTCGACACGTTAAACACACGTACGATTTATAAAAGCTTTAAAAAAAATTAGGAAAGTTTTCACCTGGCCAAGATCCACCATTATGATAACTCCAGCTCGTATTTTTCGGGTCACAACCCGTAACGATTCTCCACTCGTGACTTTCCATAGCGGGATAACAAATCTTTAACGGCATTTCACCCACAAGTTCTTGCCAACGCGACTCAATAAGATCCATAATCGCACCACTTTGTTCGGGTGTCGCTAAAGATGACAATATCGCGACACAATTCCCCAAACAAAACCACCTGAAATCCATTTTGGCGGGACTTACGTTCCCGATAAAGTAACCGCCACGTGTTGGCATGAAATCGAAGACCCATTCGGGAAGTGAATCAGGAATCACATTGAACTTGTTGACAGCGGTGTGTGAGTATTCTTCTGTTTTGTAACGGTATATGTCGTTTAGTTGTTTAATGTCGAGCCAGAAATAACTTCTCATGTGGAAACTTAGAGCGTGGAGACGTTTGACTATTCGGTCAATGCAATCGTTACCCTCGCTATCGCGTTTTAGAAGAAGTAATGCACATCTCAGAGCCATGAAGAATAACGCTTGTATCTCGATCGGGTACCCATAAACACCCTAACAACAAAAAAAAGAAAAAGAAAACCGCTAATTACACAGATTGATTACGTGGTTTGCAGAAAGTAACAGGTTTTGATATTAAGGGTTTAAAAATAACAAATGTGAGTTTTTAGCTTTCAAAACTGTAACGAGTCTTGGTCTTAAGGCTAACTTCTGTTATTTTCAGTTAAATTAAGGTAAAATGACCACAATACCATTTGTCTATTCACTCTTTCGATTTTGACTATTCAGAAAGTCAAAGGGTATTTTGGTCATTTTACCTAATTTAACAGGAGTTAGCCTTAATACACAAACTTGTTACAAAACTGAAAGCATATGGCCGAAACTTGTTACTTTCCCCGCAAAATATTTTCAACTTCTTAAGCATAATAAAACAATCAAAAAATAAAATTGATTTATTCACGATATACTAACCATTCTACGATCAATCATACAACATCCGTCAGCACAGAGCAATGTCGGGAAAGTATCAAACCCTTCAGAAAGACACAAAGTCATGATAAGCCGAATACCCCTTTGCATTTCGGGCCTCTCAGCCAACGAAGCATCACCGGTTGACTTCGTATACGCTCGAAGCAAAATGATCCACCAAAAACCCGAATCAACGGGAGCCACTCGACCAATCGCGCTTTCACCATAATCAGCCAGTATGGTCTCTGTATTCCTCACCGGGTTGTGAAGCACTTTGAAACTTGCTGGCATTACACCTTCTCCTAACTTGAAATTGTCAACCTTTTTTTCTCGAGATTGAAGGAAAACGGTTTTTAAAAGAAAGTTTTTTACGATTTCGGGTTCTCCGTTCATCAAGAAAGCCAATGCACTAGGAACAAAGTCTCTTACAAAAACCTGTATGAGAATATATAATTTATCAAACAAATATAACCGAACTGAGGACTTATCTATTTTATGTTTTAAATTGTATTAATTTTTAAAAAATTGTGAGGTCATGTTACTTGAAAACTCAAGGGACCCTGCTAACCAATGAATCAGGTAAAACGCAGTTTGCGCTAGCCAAGTGGCACCTTCAAGAAGTTTTAAGGTTGAAACCAGCGAAAGTAAGTTGGATTTAAACCTGAGACCTCTGCTAAATAAACTCAAACACTTGCCACTACGACACTCCCCTTCAAGATTACTAACCAGAATAAAAACATAATATTATGCAAATAGTAAAAAAAGAACCAAAATGAGAGAGATGTTTACCTGATCATAGTTAAGGTCCTCAGAAGAATTATCAAGCGCGGCAATAGTCCCAACCGGTTGACCACGAAAGTTGACCAAAGACCGTCTCAACGCCTCCCAAGCTTCTCCGACAATCGGATGAGGCTCAAAAACACTTCGTGGAGTTCCCGTCCATCTCCCAGGGGAATAAACACCATCAAGATTATCAAAAGCGCGTGATGAATGTTCGCTTGTTTTATAGAAATTATTACGTGGTGACATGGTGATTGACATTTCACTAAATGATCTTTCATCAAACGACCTTTTTCTCTCTATGTTCAGTGTCCTCGGTTTTTCTAGCAATCTTAAAAGATCCGAGTCATCAATTTCAAATAAAGAAGGCGCGCTTCCTTCTTCCTCTTTTGGCTTTACCGAACCGTTTGATGTCTCTCCCGTTGATGCAGCCATTTCTTTATAAACTTTTTAGAAAAATTATCTGTAATTTTCACCAAAAAAAAAATAATAAAAAAAATAAAAATAAATTACATGTAAACAAATGTAATCAAATGTTGTTCACCTTCAATCTTTAACATAGATACACAAATAATTATAATTACTTAAATGAAGATGGTAGTAGTCTGTAACAACTATAATAAAGTCAAAACAAAAGTCAACCATTTTTCATTAAGACTGTTTGGCTTCTAAAGATTGTGTTTATCATCCAGATTTGGATAATCAGATAAAGATTAATAATGAGAAATAGATTACTCAAACAAATGTAAAATTACAAATCAATCTTTTTACCGGATGAATTCAAATAATCTCTTTCAACATGTGCTTTCAAACATGCTCACAACTATAATCTTTAAATCAAAAATAGTAATTAAAGTTAATCTCCATTTCACCAGATGCAGACAAAATAAATTATTTTTTTAAAAGGATGGATCTTTCATCCGAAAGTCAAAAGAGGAAAATCTTTGATTTCAGATCTGGTCAAACATCACAATCGAATGTAGAATGTGCAAATGAAGCAAAGAAATAAATCAATCAAACGAACTTAACGGATCATGAAAAAATCTAAACTATAACTTCATATCTTTCTAATCGAATCAACCAACAAATACTCAATTCAAGAAATCAACCATTCCAAATACGGCTAATGTTCTTCGTTCGTTGACATGTTTCAAACTTTTAGAAGTCAATAACCGAAACCCACGAATAATATCAGGAATCAAACAACATACATATTTCCAAAACCATAAACATTGAATTTGAACAGAGTTATAGACAAACAAAAGCATAAATCTTTCAAAACTCATATCCTAAATCATTGGAAACGGAAGTTAGGAAACAAGAATCAAACCTTGGAGACTTGACAGATGAAGAAATTAATGAATTTAAGAAACGAGCATTGAGGGTTTCATCATAATCGAACTCAAGAAATATGGATCAAAAGAGTATTATGTATTCAGAATGAAGGAATGTGACCCTTTACTGAACGAGCCGACATGTGTTGACTAAAAAGATTGGTTGTAAAACCCTAATCTTTTCAAAGTTTGATTTTTCGTCCCTCATATTTTTAAAATTTTTATTTTGCCCAAACTCAACAAGAATAAGAAATGTTTGTGTTACATTTTACTTTAAATTTTTCATCGATTTTGCTATAAAGAGTGACAATGAATTTGGTCAATTGCTTATTGTTAAATTTAGTGATAATATTTTTTTTAAGAAACTTAAAAAATAAATAGTACCTTATGCCAATTTTATAGAAGTTTTACGTAATAGATAGTTGTCAAACAAAATTAATTTCAATTAAAATCTTTTAGGACCTTGAATTCGTTAAAGTCTAAATAAAAATAGTCAATGATATTTAGTGTTGAAGAAAATATCCTTTTTAATAGTGTTTGAAATTATCTCCAAACCCTCAATACCCGAGTAAAACTTTTGGAGCAGGATATAAACCGTTCACACTGATTTTGACAATGTAGGTCTTACTCACTCATAACACCAAAAAGAACCAAACACACCCGTGTGAAAAAAACATTGACCCAACTTAAAACTATGTACCATTGACCCAACTTAAAACTATGTACCAGATGTGACTTGAACCTAATTTTTAATGAAGTTTAAATACTTAACCCTAATCACTTGATTCAGGGATGATTGGTGTTAAAGAAAATAATAAACCATAGATATATCTACAAACTTTTTCATACAAAGTTTACTGCAAAACAATAAACCATTGGGATTTGTCAAAGGACGAGGGTCTCCTTATGAACACTACACTACACCACACGAACCCAGCAGTTTAACACAGTTAGAAAACAGCGAAGTAAAATCAAAGTCACAAATAATTAAAATCTGTATTATATATATAAAAACAAATTGCAAAAAGGAAAAAAAACATAAACCCGTAAGTTCTTTTAACCTAAATATATTTAGTTATTTAAAATCTCTAATATATAAACAAGTTTGATCATGTTATAGAAATGTGAAGACGTGTAGACCTATTTAGACAGAACTTTTATCATGTCGTAACTCGTAAACGTTTTGAACCGTTTGTGACTTGAAACATGTTTAATTAAACCCAAACATGTTTAATTTTGTGTCGTATCATATTATGTTGACAAGTCTATGAATAAATTGTCAGTCGTATTGAAAAGTGTAATCATGTAGACATCACACAAGTAGTCAAGTGATATTGATAAATATGCATAATGGAGTTTGTGTGATTGTGAGGTTTAATTTAAAAAGAGACGATGCGGTGGAGTATTGCGATTGATGGAAGATGAGGTGTAGTATTATGAAACAAACAAACATACCTAACTAAATCTCACACAAAGATATTTATTACTTTTAACCTATAGAATAAAGATGCTCTTGTAAAGACTCTTAGTTCCGATATCTATATAGGGAAAAATTAGCCTAAAAAGTGTAGGAAGACACTAGGAGATGTCACGTGCGCAAAAGCATGGGAAACAAAACACACCAAGGACAAAATATAAAACGCACCAAGGAAAAAATAGACTAAAAGTTCCTTGCTAAGCTAAAACTGATATCTAAGTTAATAAGTGTAAGAAACCACGCCATGTGTGCAAAATTAAGGAAAACCAAAACGCACTGTGACCAAAACAAACACACCACGTGCAAATAAAACGCACCACATGGTAACCTAACACGCTTCACACTTTTTAGGCTAAAAAATCCTTCATATTCTTTTTAGGCTAAATTGTATCATAGAGAAGAAATCATGTATCATAGCAGATCAAAAAATATCAAGACATTAAGACACCATATACAAGAAAACCACGCAAAACATACAACTACAAGAATAAGAGTAACCTAATCACTGTGCCTACAACTTGGCAACCTAAAGCTTATTACAGGTCAAGCAAAGACCGCATATGTGCCTAAATCTAAATCTAAATCTAAACCTAAACCTAGAAGGAACCTTAATCTAAGTATAGGTCAAGCAAAGACCACACACTATCACTTATAAATCACCAACATTTATATGGCATTTACAAGACCCCCTATCATTACTCCTGTCCTCGAAGAGCCGTACTCTTATTGTGTAGATGCTATGCAATATTATTTTTTTTAATTGCTAAATTTTAATGAGAAGAAAGGGCGTGGCTAAGCAAGTTGCTTAGCCCAACACCACAACAAGTACAAAACACCAAAGAAATATGCATCAATTACGAACTATAATTAAACCAATTCATCCAATAAACGTTGTACGTACTTTCTAGATCAATTATTCAACCACGAGTAACTCCATAATTTTATTTCTTCGATGACACGATTGATAGAAGGTATCTTCCCAATAAACCCCATGTGGATGGGTGGAAATATAAAATAATTTACCAATAGATGAAGATGACTGGAAATATAAAAATGATAGGTAGTCATTCTTTATGCCCTTTGGTACATGTGGAAGGCTGGAAATACAAAATGATAATCGCATGGCCATTCAATACAAATATGATATTATAATAACATATTTAATTGTAACTTTTTACATCGACATAGAAGGTAAACGGGTAACAACCTACGCCGCTATAAGTAAATATTAGAATTTTACACAAGTATGACATAAACTATAAATGATTTAAGGGAAAGGTTCTCTTTGGTTGTATACTAAGGGGCTGTTTGATTTGGCTGACCCAGTATGAGCTGACTGAGTCAGAAGCTGACCCAGTTAGAAGTTCTGACT
>WOUH02000009.1:535719-552321 GCA_009936405.2 Stevia rebaudiana
ATGAACAAAGTGAAATGAACTATTTGCTCTTTGAATGAACAAAGTGAAATGAACTATTTGCTCTTTGAATGAACAAAATGGAATGAACTATTTGCTCTTTGAATGAACAAAATGGAATGAACTATTTGCTCTTTGGATGAACAAAATGAAATGAACTAAGAATGAGGTGTGATTGTTCGAATGATTGTTGTTGTTCGAATGAGATATGTTTATTCAAATGATTTTGCTATTCGAATGAAGTGTGTTGTTCGAATGAGATGTGTTGTTCAAATGATTATTGTGTTGTTTTATTTGTTCAAATGGTCATTTACTTTGGATCGAAAGGTTTATATATATTTAAATGTGTATGCGAATACGATCATAGTTCATAAATAAAGGTTTTAAGATAATAGATAATAGTTCACATATATATATAATATGTATGAATGTACGTTTAATGTCGGAGAATAGTTACCGGATTTTGCGTGTTGTCACATGATCTACTTCAGAGAGTCTAAAATTAACTAGGTGTCAAGGTTAGGTTAATTTAAGCAGTTTTATTGATCTTGCATTGCGATATCAATGATGTAACGTTATTAAAAAAACATATAGAAATATTACATATAAATTGGTAAAAACTAGCAACTAACAGTTGTAAGATTTTTTTTAAAACTATTCATAGCCATATAACTTTTAAAGTTCTTTTTTTTTAATCAAGGCTTGTAAGAAAATGATAGAGATATCAATTGACAATATGTTTTTTTATAACATGATTAAACCTGTTTAATAAGAATTACGGTATGTAATTTTAACCTGTTTTAAAAGAATTAAAACTAGAAGACAATGCTATTATCATTACTTTTTTCATAACGCAATCACATCGTTTATACCATATTAAACACGATTAAACATGTTCTACCATCTAACTTAATAGCATTCAAGTGTTCTTAAAGATGTTTCTTTCCAATAATGATAGTTCAACTCTCGTAAAAACAAATTAAAACAAAAACAAAGAAGTAAATCAAATAAAGTACGAGTCCATCATATATAAAAAATTTGGAACACGATATACGGAATTCCATGTGTCGTCAAAATCACATTGCAAAAGTCCAAACGGGTAAAAAAGAAAATGTGAAATCAAGAAACGAGTCGGAAAAAGGTTGGATCTTGGAAGATGGGGTAAACAAGAAGCTGATAGCGACTTGAACCCACTTCTGAAATTCATAACCACAGTCAAACCCTTCTCCCGTATTCTTCCAATTTCTTATTTTGTTTCTATTTTCACTCCCAATCTGCAAGCAAGAAAAGTAAACACCTCAATCAACGCGTTTCCTTCTCTTTGTCATCCTGTTCCCACTTGCAATTTTGTTACCACTAATCAAATCTCATACTCACGGATCCTAATTCTTCTTCTTCTTCTTCTTCTTTATATGGGTTTCATCTCGTTTGTTAGATCAATTGATTGAAAGAATTTTTGTTTAATTTAAGATGGGTGGGGTTTGTACCGGCGGGACGATGAAGCGGAACACGGCGGTGGATGACGGTAGTGATAGGGGTAGTTTGGGGATTTCAGGGGAATTGAAGTCTGTTAAGAGCTTTAGTGATCGACAGCAGCAGCAGAAGAAGAATGATTATGATGATGGTAATGATGATTTGAGTTTATCTTCTTCTTACCCACATGATGATGATGATGTGTATCATAGAAAAACGACGTCGTATGATTATGGTGACATGTTTTCCTCCATTTCAAGTGAATTGAAACCCTCTCTCCCTAGGGTTAGTAAGGTAAATCTTTAATTTATTTCTTCTCAAACTTTGTAGGAATTTAATTGATGTGTTTAAAATCATCCAAACACCCCTCTTGTTTGTTTATTGATATTGATATGTTTATGAATGTTAATCACGAGCTATGTTTGGTACTAAACCACTTTTTGGAGCTTTTAAGAAGTATAGTTCATGGTGTTAATAATGAATTTCACCAAAGACGGACGGTGGACCATATATGCTAGTATGTTGGGAAGGATAATGTGTTTAAGACAAGATTAGGGGGGTAATTATTGGACTAATCGAGTCATAGATTAATAGTTAGAGAGGTAAGTTGTCAGGTTTTAAACATGTTACCTCTGAATCGGTAAGAGACAGTAGCTGTTTGGTTATACCACTTATTGGTTCAAGCAACCTCTTAATGAGTAAGTTTAGAAACATGCTGAATGATTCAGAGTCTACCTTTTAATCAGTCAGATCTCTTGATGGTTTTGGTAACAATTTTAAAAGACCAATAACATAAAGAATGTTGTTACGTATTCAAATGTGCTATGAGTGGAATTGTATTAAGTCTCATTCTATGAGGTCAAACAAGTAGAAAGTTGCTCGAAGTTATTATTAATTCTACCAACCGAATTAAACTTAGATTATTTTTGTAATAAAATATTTCTAAAATAATGAATTTCATATAAATTGTTCAAAAACTTGTTCTTAAATCTCACTCTTGATTTTTGTTAGGCACCTCATGTAAGCACATTTCTTGGTAAAGCGGGTAGTGTTGGTCTTGAAGTTCTTGACACCCTCGGAAGCAGTATGTCAAATTTAAATACGCATAGTGGATTCGTATCTAATTCGGCTTTAAGAGGGAATAAAGTATCTATTTTAGCATTTGAAGTTGCTAATACCATTGTTAAGGGCTCTAATCTCATGGAATCACTTTCGGATGAAAATATTCAAATTCTTAAAAAGGAAATTTTGCATTCAAAAGGCGTGCAACTTTTGGTTTCTACAGATATGAAGGAGTTGTTAAGAATTGCAGCTGCTGACAAGAGGTAACTTCATTCTTACAAAACAAGTTTTTTTGTCATTAGAGTGAACCGTTTTAACTTATTTTAATGAAAACGGGTTAATTTGGGTTATGTCTTTTTGCTTACGAGTTTCTTGAATAAGTGTTAGACGTTTATCTAAAAATGAAATGGGTCCAATGGGCCAAAAAGTTGGCATTATGTAATCAAATGTAACTAGCTATTAAATTGTTTTTTTTTATTACATTTTTATAATAATATTTGTCATCTTATTTTGGTGATGTTTAGATGTGTGGTTTCGAAGTAATTGTTTTTACTTGAATATTGCTTAACGCTAGTGATAGGTAAGTAATTTCACATTAACACAATAATTAATTCTCTTAGATCTACTTGTTTCTTGATTATCCAAATCTGGCTTATTTTGACTTAAAAAATATTATAAAATCACAATCAGTTTAGCCAAACATGTAAAGCAAGCTAATTACACATCTAAACACTCATTAAAATCATAAATCACAAGTGTTGGTGGGCCAACCCAACCTGACCCGTTTTTTAACATATTCTTAAAAGTTTACTACTTTACTCATTTAATCTTCAGTCCGTTACCTAACCCGTTTGACCCGTTTATTTTGCCACCCGTTGATACCAACTTTATATTTTTATGCTCAAATTTTTATTTTACAAAACAATTCTTTCAGAGAGGAATTTGAAATTTTCTCACGAGAAGTGGTGAGATTTGGAGATATGTGCAAGGATCCACAATGGCATCATTTGGATCGTTACTTTGCAAGGTAAATCTGAAAATTGAATTAATTTTTTTTTAAATTATTATGATACTAAAAAATATATTTGAAATCCTATTATCAATCAGATTGGATTTGGATATTTTAATAAACAGCCAGCTAAGAGAAGAGGCTGAAATTACTATGCAAGAACTTGCCAATTTGGCTCAACTTACATCCGTAAGTCATTTACTTATTAATTGGTTCTTCTTGGTTATTAATCATCTCAAATGGGTTCAAAATTAAAAATAGAAAAAAATAGATGGCATAAAAGGAAAAATGTGAAATGGGCTGAATATCGGCCAACCTGATTTTTAATGTAATAAACATTTTTCTTGTATTCGAGATAATTATTGAACAAATTAAATTTTGTTAATGAATATTATGAAAATGTTTAAATTTTTATAATAGATGGTGCTTTGGTTCGTTTCAATCGAATCTGGCCCATTTTGACCATCTTTCTTATTTTATTTTATTTGTTATAATTATTGAGCCATTCTTTGGCTAACCTGTACATGATGCTTAAAAACCACATGTGCAGGAATTATACCATGAATATCATGCTTTGGATAGATTTGAACAAGATTATCGGCGTAAGCTTGAGGAAGCTGAATCTTTGAATCTTCCTCGAAAAGGTAAATTCGCAATAATTAAATTTCTAATTCTCGTGTAGTGTTCGTATGCGCGTGTTGGGTTTAGGGGGTGTATATAGATATAGGATCATTTTTGGACTCATAAATATATTCAGAACTCACATATTTTTTAAATTATGCTATTTTTTAGATACAGTTGCTTATGCTTATGTATATATAAAACCATCAAAGTAATTTTTAATTCATAAATTTTATAATTGTTTACGATTTACCTACCCATGTGTAGGTTATATACACAAACAAAATTTGTTCATTATAGTTTTTCAAATTCTTCCAAGAAATAAATATTGTGTTTCGTCATTTTCTTTATAAACATATATAAAATGTGTGATTCATAACTTGATATGAGTTCATCTAGCAATTTAATCATTTTATGAGTTTTGAAATCATCCTGAACCCATATATATATATAAATTACGTTTATATCTGAACCAATAATATGTTGAGAATTACGAGAACTGCATAATGCACTTCTACATAGTGCATTAAAATAATCAAAGTAGCGGGATAGAGGAAGTTTGACCGTTACTTGACTGTCTTATGTATCACATTCAAAGCACTACGTTCAAATGCATAATACAGTTCTTGCAGTTCTCAACATATAATTAGTTTTGAAATGAATGTCTATATATATGTGTGTGTGTGTTTCTACTTTCTAGTTATGTAACAAAGGAGTTTTTGGTTCTTTATGTTTGTGTGTGTGTATAATGTATATATATCTCTAGTTATTATTATGTAACAAAAGGAAAGTTTTATTAACATTTTGTTCTTTTATAGGAGAGAGTTTAATGATATTACAAAGTGAGCTAAAACATCAAAGGAAAGTTGTGAGGAACTTGAAAAAGAAATCTCTTTGGTCCAAAAGTCGAGAAGAGGTACAAACTTGATACTACATAATATCATATGTGACAATTTCAAACACCTCAATTGAATAAATTTTGGTTTTGTAATCATTGTTAACATTAACACACATTATTAAAAAAAACACAAAAAATATAAAAGTCAACCCTACGTGGCCCATTTGTTTTGACCCATTTTTGACCTGTTATCCAACTCACATTATGTTAAGCTCGTATTTTTATTCATATCGCGTCTTTTTTGCATTTATTGGTAGTAGGTTGTGGAGAAGCTTGTAGATGTTGTCACTTTCATCCACCAAGCAATTGCAGAAGCCTTTGAGGAAAATGGTATCTACATTTTTTAATGTTTTCTTTGATTTTTTAGCACTGAATATATCTTGTATGATTTAATATCTATATTTTATAAAGATTCTTTTTTAACCGTTTCATATTTTACATTGTTTTTAAACTTTAATGTTTGCCTGCTGGATATAAAATACAACCTTGAAGTGGGTCAAAATTGCTACCTTTGTTCATTTCTAACATTTTTCATTATTTTTGATGCAATGACATATAATGTATATATGTGTGGACCCTCAAGGGGCAAAAGTAAAATTGCACTAGTTTTAACGTTAATATACTTATTTTTGTGAAAATAACGTTAAAAGCGTTGGGTTGACGGTTAATCAGGCATCATGAGCCGAGGGTCTCTTTCGGAGCAGCATCTCTATTCCTACGGGGTAGGGGTAAGGCTTGTCTTCATCTTACCCTCCTCAACCCTACCTTTAGGTGGGATATCCTGAGTACGATGATGATGATAATGATGAATTGCATAAGCTTTTGTAAATTTGTTTTTTGGTCTTATAACATTTAAATCATCAAATAGTAACTTTGTTTTATGTCTAGTACAAATAAAACATTTAAAATAATCACAATTAAGAAAAACATCCAAATACTAGCATAGTTTTCGCCTCGTTTAAATATATAGAGTTTAGTTGGTTCGACCGTATCATTAGCACATTTACATCTCAATTTTATCTCCATCTTTATAAACTAATTATATTTATTTTTTTCCCAAATAATAATAAAATTTTGTTTAATCTACGTCTCATTCTCTAATTATGTATATTTTATCCACAAACATTTATTTAAGGTACTCTATGTTTATAAAATCTAAATCTAGAAAACTCTTGATTTTATAGCTCGATAAATATTGAGAGTTTAGAGAATAATTAACTTAAAATCTTTAAACTTAAAAGACATAGGTAAAAAAGAGAATGGAATGTGAAATTGTGAATACTCACACTAGCTGAACCCGGAGTAGTGCTAACTCCGTAACTCGACTCGAATTCGCTCATTATAGAAGTGTGTTCGATAAAATAAACATATTAGTGTAAATTTGTAATTATATAATTTTTTTTTGTCTGGGCTGATTTTTAGGTCGGTTCATTTCTGATGAAGTTTTATGAGAAAAAAAGAAAAAAAGTGTAAACCACGTAGGCTATCATTTATTCATGGCTTATTCATTTAATTATTTATTCATCTGCTGTTAATTTTTTTTATTTATTTATGGCCTTATTTATTCATCTAATTTAATAGCAGCAAAACGGTAAAGTCAAATGTTGAACAGAATAATTATTTATTCAATTATTATTATTATTATTATAAACAAAAACGTTATAGTCAATGCGTGATCATAATAATTATTCATATTCATGAAGTAGCCGTTTAATTCTTTGTATACGTTTTCACTTTCCCCAATCCGACCGTTGGGGGGCTCACGCCGATACTTGATGTAACATCTTCTTCTTCCTTCAAACTCCTGTTTCAAACACATACACAACACACACACACACACACACACACACACACATCCCACAAAACACCGACAACAATGGTGGCAAGAACCCCACCGATGCAGATGAAGAAATTGGTGGCACCCCTCGACCCCAATCAACTCAGGGAAACTGTCAACAAGGTATCGATTCAATTCCATTTTCAAATTTCTGTAAATTCTTTTATCTGGATATTGCATTTTTATGGTGGATTTGTGATATTGTGCTCTGTTGTTGCAGGTGGAGAAATGTATGGCTCGATTGCAAGAACTTCAGTACATTACAGGTGGGACGAAAAAGATTATATCTGTTGTAAATCTTAGTCCTAGAAGTACCAGAGGATACTTGAAAACTAGCCTCAGGTGTAAACAAGAATCCTTCAGGTGAAATTTGATGGATTTGTGATGTTAAAAGAATCAATTTAAGAAATCAATCAAATTTGTATATGTAGTTGATTCTAACCTAATTTTGTTTCTGATAATCTTTAGAATCAGAAACGCAAATGGTGTCAGATCTCCACCTGGTAAATTACCAACACAAATTGGTAAGTTGGTGTTTAATTAATGCTGATTATTCGTGTTTTTGTCGAATTTTATGGAATGATTTACAAGTATTTTTGTTGGATTTGAAACAGGGGAATGGAAACGAATGTCATTACCAGCAATGATTCTAGGAGAAACAGTAGGTGAAATACTTCAAGCAAGTCGATTTGCCAGAGAAATAGTTGCATCTGTCGATACCAAACCCAACAAACTCACCATCTCCGGCGACCCAAAAACTCCGGTGACCGATTCCCGGCGAAATTCAAGGTTAAGCACTGAAACCACCGAGCTCCGTGCACGTAGACATAGAGAAAAACAAATAATCCGATCAGATCAACAATCCCCTTTACTACAACGAGCCAAATCACGCATCAATTTCAAAGTTTCTGGATCACCAACAAAAACCGATAGAGAAAATTGCAGGTTTCCGGCGAACAGAGTATCACCAAAAAACCGACCGTGGGCTCGGAAAACAGTGATCTTTCCTAACCCATTGTTTCACACATCATCTACTTCACAGACCCAAAAGTTTACCAGAACAAACTCGCCGATTATTCCAAAAACCCGACCAACCACCCCCCATAAATTCTTGATCAAGACACCACCTGCCAAGGCCCGCAAAGCTGTTGCAGCCTCTTCACCGGTGGTTAAGTTTCAGGTGAAGATTAGGAGTCCAACAATATCTGTTTCTCCGACCCGACCCATCTCGGGGAGTGTGAAGAAATCGCCATCGAGAATTTCTCCGACCCGACCCACCTGGGGGAGTGTGAAGAAGAAAGCGGTATCGCCGCCTAAGAAAGTATCGACGGCGGCGAAATTAAGGCGGTCGTTTTCACCGTCACGATTGGCGAGTAAATTGGTGTCGCCATTGAAGAGCAGGAAATCGTCTGTACAGAGGAGTGTAGATGGTGGTGGTGGTGCGATGATGATGAACATGATGAGTGGATTAAAACAGAGGCCGGTGTCGACGACAACTAATTCAATGCGTTTGTGAACTTTGAGGATTTGATTTCATTCGATTGATATTTGGTTTGTAAAGGTTATAATTTGTGTTCGGTGTGTCCCTCACATATCTCGTATTCATAGAACATAAGCAACTTGTGTTTGTTGAGTTTATTTTCACTATAAAGAAACATAAGCAAACATAAAATCTTTAAGCAAAACTTTTACGTAAACTTCACTCTTCTTATAAATTTTTAAGCAAAACTTTTACATAAAATCTTGATTACCTTTATATACATTGTAACTTAACTTTTACATAAAATCTTGATTACCTTTATATACAATGTAACTTTTGTATAGATATAGGATGGTAATTAGGTTACAGCGTTTTAACTTATTCTAAATTCTATAATCGGTGAAATCAATAAATCTTGGTTATGATAAAAAGAATCACCAATGCCTTCAAACCATTGCATCTATCATTAATATTTTTTAATGATACGTATAAGACCTAAAAGACTTATACGTGTAACGTTCATGTGAGCGTGAAAATAAAGTGTTATCACGCAACCTTCACATAGACACGAGTAGTTTCACCCCTCTTACTCTCTAAGATGCACAATGGTTATGTACTTATGTGCATCTGAGCTAATATCTAGTTAGATTTGATGAGAATAATTTGTTAGGTATCATCTTTTCGTTGGTTGGTTTGTTAATTGAAGAGAACTACAAAGGGCTCTCACTATCATAAGCGTGCTCACGAATTCAAGTCCAAGCCTCACTCATAGAGTCATGGGTGTGTGATGCGGTATCTTGTTAATGTGAGCTCATTTACGCTTATGATGATGTAACATACCCTAAGGAATATATTTGTTTTTTAGAAAAGTCAATGATAGTATGTAAGGGAATGAAAAAATCTTTTTCACTTTTCCAAAATATGGTATGAGCAACTTCCTCAAAATTCTTATGTCTCCAAACAATGTTATGCTCTGACATGAATCGACAAATCACTTTGCAAAATATCGTATAAGGAACTTCCTCAAAAAATTCTTATGTCTCCAAACAATGTTATGTTCTAGTTATATTCAATAGACGTGATTTGATAAATGACTGATTTGTAGTATGGATACAATTAGAAAGAAGCTTCGAGTTTCTTTCATCATCTACTACGAGGATGTACCGCTTTTTTTAATGTTGTTAATCCTAAGTTCCTAACACCATATATTGTTTGAGTGTCTTATAACTTACATATTGAATGGCAATATATATGAAACATCAAAATCATTGATTATTATACTTAAAATATTTCAGATTAATGACAACGGTTGATTGGTTGTCACGTTTCTGAAGTAAAACTTGTACACCAGTCACACCACATATATTCTACTAATATTGTAAAACCTTACAGATTCAATATCTGATCCTAAGACCTCAAGAGGGCCCAAATCTTTCCCTCCGTATTTATATGCCATTGAGCCATAAGACCATTAGTTTTCGTATATCTTAGTCGTTAATAAATGTTATTGAAGAACTAAAAAAGTAATACTCTAGTCTAGTTACTTTGTCAATTAATATCATCGATGTAATGAGAAGTATTTTTTAACAACATTTTTTTACGCCTAAACTGTCTTTGGCGGGCTTCAAACCCTTAACCTTTAAGTAAGCAACACCGGGAGGAATCTTTAGTCTTTAGTATTATGCTCCCGCACCCCCTATCTCTTAAAGGCTCTGCGCTCCTATCTTTGTCACTTAAATCCAACCCTTCACCGTTATTGAAAATACTTAATATTATGATGTGTGGGATACATGGAACCTATTATATGTAGTGCTTTTTTTTTAACGGCGAATAACGCGGCTACCCAGCCTCACCACAGCGAACGTATCAGTCTTCCACCCAACGAATCGATGAAAGCGTGGCGACCATCCCCATTAATCCAGGAAGAAACCACTTTGTGGAAAACACCGCGACTCACCCTAGAACTTTATGCTACTCAACCTACAACTTTATGCTCTTAGTGAGACTTCACCTACGACCTCCCATTTATGAAGTACTCAGGGTACCAGACAATGGTTATTATATGTAGTACTTGATGATATGAATACCAAACATCAAGTGATTCCTTAATAACATAATGATATGGATACCTACTTTTTTAATAGCATTTGGTCCACCACCAGTCCACCATTACTCAAGTTTAAGTTCTCTTGTGACATGATTTCAACAACTGTCAGGGATTAAACTCAACACTTCCCAATTAAGTGGGTGTTGTTGGGTTGTAATCATCGGCAAAAAAAAAACATGATTAATATTTATTGATTTAGTACTATACATTGACAAAGGTAACTAATGAACAGAACGGAAGTTACTAAAAACCTTTTGAGATACAAATAATCATTAATCAAGACTTATCACATCTGGTTATTACAACGTTGTACAACAAACATATAATATCCACAAACAAAAATCAACACCCATACAAGTGGAACTCAACATCAAGACTAGTGATCATCAGAAATGTGAATATCAAATCAAATGATTTTGTTTAAAGTTCCTAATCTATCTTCTTCCACTAGATCTGTCTTCACATTTTCAAACTCACACCATTGATGATGTAATTCTTCACTGCAGAACACACTTGTGTTAGATAACTTTTCTGCAGATAATGGAAGCTCATTAATTCCATAACAACCCTTCATGTAAATTGTTCTTAAACCACCCAACTTTCCAAACTCTGCAGGCAACGCGCTTAAACTTAAACAATCCGATATATCCAAAATGCTTAACTTTTGAAGTTTTGTGATTGATTCTGGAAGCTTTTCAAGTTTTGTACAAGATCGAAGACTTAAGTGTTCCAAATTAGTTAAATTACCAAATTGGTCAGATATTTCACACATCTCGTTGCAGTTGGTGATGCTCAAAGTCTTGAGGTGGATACTGTTACACAATAACTCCGGGAATTTGACTAAATCTTGACAGTAATCCATCTCAAGTTCAACTAATTTTGGCCAGATTTTGAGGCTGTCGGTTGTGAGTTTGGTTTCAAAAGCATCGCGTATTTTGCACATGATGAACGATGCTTTCTGCAAGTTTTCTAGTGCTAAAATGGATGTACTTAATGTATTGATTGTAACGCGTTCAAGTCTAATTCTTGATAGATTGGATAAACAGCCGAGAAGATGGAAATTATCAATGCATGATGGGTATAAACCATAGTTTGTGATGTTTATAACCTTCAACTTTTGCATTTCATTCATAAAGTGAGGTAAAGTGTAGGTTTTTGACTTTAAGTTCAATACCATAACTTCAACTTCATGGACTTTTATGTCAACCCATTTTGAAGAGAATGACTCGTCTGCAACAAAATGTTTTAAAATCAATTATAAAAGCATAATATAAGGAATTAATTACACAAATGGTCGGCAGAGTAACAGGTTTACATACTAAAGTTTAAAAGTAACAAGTTTGGGATTATGCTTACGTTTTTGTAAAAATTTGGGTGAATGAGCAAATAGCCTTTGACTTTGACTATTAAAAAAGTCAAATGGTTTTTTGGAAATATCACTCTAATCTAACTGAAAAATTAACAGAAGTCACCTTAATTCCCAAACTAGTTACAAAACTGAAAACCCCAACCCAAACCATAAGGACCATCTTTGTAATTAAGTCTAATATAAACTAATCATAATTCAAAATGTGGTAACACTTCATTTTTAAACAAAATAGTAGGTTTTATTTAAGTTTATTAGGAGTGAAGCAAAACCTGTGGAAATAGACAATATACGCGCTTGCATAGGTTCGCGTATGCTCAAAATCGATGTTGGTAGATGTTCTCCACGTGCGGTTATAATCAGTCGTTTCCTCTTTGCAACGGGTACTTCTTGTTTGCTACTTAGATGAATAGCAAGCTCCCTCAACAAATCATGTTGTGTGACAAATTGTTGGTCACAATAATTAACTGTCACAACTGAATCTTTCCTAAAACTAAACATTTTGGCAACAAAAATTCAAATTAATATAGATAATGAAAGTGAAAGTGTATTCATTAATCAAATTAATACCTATTGGCCACAAGATTAACAAGATTTCTAAACGAAAGTCCAACAATCTTGTCAAACGTATCAAGACCCGTATCATCATGGTTGTATAAATGCACCCACATGTCTAAAATCGTGCTTGCAGGGATTCTTTGATCTTCTGGGAATAATCCAAAATCCATAAAATATTCCTTAAAATCATTATCCAATGTTGTGAAGCTTCTTTCTAAACGGTTGCGTACTTGTTGGTTCAAATCTAGAACTGAACTACCATGTGACAAAGTTCTTAACATAGATTTCCATGCTGACTCATCTCTCCCGTTTAGGGACCCGCCCACGACAGTTAGGGTGAGGGGATGTTTCTTGCAAGATTCCACCATCTGCAAAAAGACGGTTACTTCTTTAGCAGGTGAGATTATTTTCTAGTTTTGTTGAAGTTACTATAATCAATGACAATTTCTATGATGTTCATATCAAGTAAAAAAATTTCAAGTAAAGAATAATGGTTGAATCATATCATTATTCTATAATCAAAATGATGAGTAATGGAAAGTTGCAAATACATTTGAACAAGATGTGTAGATAATTTATTACACACCGAAAGTAGGAGTGTGAAATTTTGACACCACACGAAAACACAAAACGAACCTAACATGAAATTTGCGGGTTTAGGTTTAGTATACACGGGTTCAGTTCAGTTTTGGGTCAGACCCACGAACCCATTTAGTTAAACGGGTCATGTTCGTGTCAAACTGTTAGGTTCATACTTCGTAGGTTGGCCCGTTTTACCCATTTGAATTGTATTTTATAGAGTTTATGTTATAGTATAATTTGCTTAGGTATCTTATTCCATCAAAATGAAACCTAAAATAGTAATCCCCCCATAATATTTTATAACTTAAATGTAAATGTTTTATATACATTTGTATTTTCTGTTGTAAAATTGTAACTTGAAGTATAAATAAAACATAAAAAATTCAGGTTAAATGGGTCGTATTCATGTCAACATGCTAATATTAGTGTCGTGTTCAGGCTTATACCATTAACACGATTTCCTGCAACTATCTATAGAAAATCTTTTTTCTTTATAGAATTGATTATAGATTCGTTGCTAGGATTTTGTCATGTCGTATTCGGGTTCGTGTCAAATTTTTGGAATCGTATTGAGTTGGATCCACCAACCCACGAATACGACCCATTTAGCACTTACCCATAACTACATGTGCCTAAATTGTCACATGTTGCCTAATAAGCACTAAACTCAACTAAATCACTATCCTCAATAAGTAATGAACAAAACATTTTGTTACCTGATTCACAAGATTCACATCAATATTAATCTTTGGTCTCTTCTTGCTTTCGGTAAATGCTGACCGACAAAATAGAATCTTGGCATCTTCATCACTCATAGGATCAAACCGAAACACATCAAATCTGGGAAACGCTGACCTAGATGTGACCAAAATTTTGCATCCTTTGTTTTTTGATGGAAAGTTATTAATAAATGAATCATTCCATACATCATCTAATACTAAAAGCATAGGTCTTGATACTTTTTCAATCAAAAAGTTCCCCAATTTATTTTTTGCATCTTCATCACTCTGAAATGGTATCGGTTGACTCGATGAATTTGGATTAAAAAGTTCGTTCACAATCACCATGAAATTGGGTGTTTCTGAAACTGTCACAAAGAAGATGTTTTCCCCAAATATACCTGTCCAGATAGTGTAATAATACATGTTAATATCAAACAAGCAAAACCATAAAACTGTCATCAATTAATTATTTAATTTGATTGATTTTACATTTTTACCTTGAATTTCAGAATCATGGCAAATCATGATTGCTAAAGTTGTTTTTCCACATCCACCAGGAGCTGCAACAACCACAATCGCGCTTTCATCATCGCGATCATCAGTATCCATTAAACTTCCATCAACATTATGATCATCAGCATCAATATCTTCAAGAATTTTGGCTTTGAGCTTCTTTAATGGTTCATCAAACGCAACAATCCCTGCCGGAAGAATGGGAACCCGCCAACCAGATTTCCCCCTTTCTGTTAATTCAAATCCTAATTGGTCTCTTCTTGAAGATATTGCTAAAGAACTAGTGCTTAATGTCTTTTGGATTTGATTAACACCCAATAATAAGCAATCCATTTTTCTGTTTACATCATATACCTCTGCAAGGATCAGTTTGGTATCCCTAGATTGATCTGCTTGAACTTCAACCTGAAAGAATCTTAACAGCTTGTTGTTCACATCTTTCAGCTTCAGTGAGTGAGTGTACTTTTTGTACCAATTCCACTTGATTTTCAAGCATTTTTCAACAAGTTTTTGGGCATCTGCGATTTCTTCAACGAACATGTCGGATTGTTGCTTCGGCCGATCTAGTATCTGATTCAGCTTCACGACGTCTTTGATGATTGGGGCTATTCTCTGTAAGGTTTGTTGGAGCTGATTCAATTCAGGTTTGAAATTGGCGGTTGTTTTTGCTACATGTATAATGATTTCAGTAAGTTTGGAAATCGATTCGGAAAGAAGAGGATCAAGAGCCATTGATTTATTGGGATGAATAGATCTAAACAGAAATGCACAATTTGTGTTTACAAACAGGATTGTTTATCTTATTGCAATGTTGGGGAAAGAGGGAATAAAGAAAAAAGATGAATGCAGGAAGGACTAAGGAGATGGATTGATTTGATAATTTGAATAAAATGATTGTCGACTATTAATCATGTTGACGTTGAGACAGTTGACTTCGAAATGAAGAACAATTGCTTTATATTTTTTCTTATAATTCATAAAAAATTACTAATTTTCTCTATCTTATTTAATTAAATAATAATATTTTTTAAATTTTTTACTACTTTTTCTCTCTCCTATTTAATTAAATAATAATACTGTTTATATTTTTCACTACTTTTTCTCTCTCCAATTTATTTTAATGAATAGTGTTTCTCTATAATTACTAGTTTTATCACTTTCTTTATATCTCTCTACTCAGAACCACTTTCAACCAATCTCTATAATATAAATAACACACTCACATATTTTATAGAGACTCTAATGTGAATACTCTAATTGAATTTTTTTTATTTCATTTATATATAATTCGATCAAATACCACTATAAGAGCAATCATATCTCATTTTTCATCTTCATCTATATAATTTAACCAAATATTACTTTTTCTAAATTTATATACATATTTTATTTAACCCTTCACATCCCATTTTCTATCTCAATCTCTATTCCACTCACAAACACTTATTTTTTATTTATTCGCTCTCCTATACACTCACAAAAGAATTATAAAGATTCTCTAAATTTAGAGAGTCTCTATTAAAAAAACTCAAATTTTAGAAATGAAGATTTGAATAGAGAATGGGATGTAGTCACACTTTTTACACAAAATCTCTAAATTCTAGAGAAAACTCTAGAATAGAGAATGAGATGTGAATGCTCTAATATAATATAGAGGAAGGATCAAATTGCTTAAAAATAATATGAACAAATCTTTGTTATCCATTTGTTTAAGGTAAAAAATAAGGAAAAATGTATTTATGTAAAAACGGGTTTGTTATTTTTGTAAACTTTTTTTCTCACTTCTTTTAAACATTAATAACTTTTTCATATGAGATTATTTTTTTTATAAAACTTACACCATAAAACACAATCGTTATTTTCTCTTTAATTTAAGTAACACTGTGATATACTTTTTTTTTTAATTTAAAAAAATCTTGTACGGTAATATATTACAAAAGAATCTAGTACAAAAAAGCTAGTATAAAAAACTAGATATACATGTACTGTATTCTCAAAATAACTGGATATACATAATACATGTACTGTATTATCAAAAAACAAGATATACATGTACTGTATTATCAAAACAACTATGTATACACATGTACTGTATTATCAAAACAACTAGGTATACTCATGTACTGTATTATCAAAACAATTAGGTATACACATGTCCTATATTTTAAAAACAACTATATTTACATGTATTATATTCTCAAAACAACTAGATGTACATGTACTGTATTCTCAAAACAACTAGATATACATGTACTGTATAACTTATAACAACTGGCTGTTTTCCAGTACGATTCTGATCCGATTCCGACCTTGTACTATTTGTAATCTTGTTATTATCATAATGTAATTCAGTAATTATGTGAAATAAAGATTACTG
>WOUH02000009.1:558573-574292 GCA_009936405.2 Stevia rebaudiana
CGTGAACAAGTTGAAATGCTTAACGAACGAACATGAACAAGGCTCGTTCGTGTTCGTTCGGTTCGTTTACAGCCCTGCTCACACACACACACGTACACAATACACACACACACACTCTCTCTCTCTCTCTATCTCGATGTAGCCTGCGAGCCTGGAAGCCCCTACCCGTGAGCCATATCGTTCACCACAAGGTTTGTTTTATAGCCTTTTTATGATTTCAATAAAATCTATATTTGAATCGGTAAGACGCAGTGGTTGTTTTATTACACTTTCTAATAGTCCGGACGACCTTTTAATAGGTATATTTAGGAACAAAGTGAATAATTCAGAACATACATCTTAATCACTCAACCCTTTAATATACTCTATAGATTTATCAAACAACCCTTAATACTAAAAGATTCCAAAATCACTCTATTAATAACCAAACAAATACTAATCTAAAAAATTAAAGAATAACTCTCGATCGTAATCTAATGCATGCTAAATAATCCAAAATTATTATCTTAACAAAATCTTAAATATCTAAAACTTAATAATATTCAATCATACTAATAAACTTACTCAAACTCTAATAAAAAAGAGGCATATTCGATTTCAATAATTACAACTTTAGAATTAGTTATTTTGTTAGCTAGGGACTGAGGTAAATTATATAAAAGTTAAGATCGGTGGTAATAATTTTTAAATTTTATAAAGCTGAGATTGATAGTAACAATTTCTTAAGTTTGAGATTATTATAGAGCAATATTTGTCCTGAAAACATAGCCAACGGTTTGAGCTCTCACCTTCCAATGTAGAGGTCGGAGTTTTGAATCCGCCTGGGGGTGGATTGAAGGACATCAGACGATTAATCGACTTCGGATTTACTCAAAGTTAGATTATGATAGGAGCGAAGGTTTACCCATTTCACGGAGTTTCTGTGTCTCTGGTGTCGTCATGAATTTTCACAGGATTCGAGTAACCGACCTTACTTAAATGAATGAACGTGAGAGATACGAGTGAGAAAGACGTGATTAATAAAAAGATATGTGTATTTTTAAAATTTGCCTTAAAAAGAATAGAAAGCGTACCGGTATTCTCGGAGAGATACCATTCTTACATATCCGGTAATCCCGACGACGACCGTTTGCTGACTCGTCCTTGACCCCTCTCTAATTATTTTAATAATAATAATAATAATATTCATTCATAAATCATACTGACAAGTGACACCACCATTGTTGCATTTGGATAACCCCGATTCCAACTCAGTGACTCACCCACACGTATTCACCTCCAATCTCCCCTATAAATTCCATTCACAACACATTTATCCCATCCGTACTCACTGATCTCACAAATTTCTTCAAATTAATGGCTATTTCACTCAATTCTTCCTTGTTTTCTTCGCCCAGTTTCGCAATCAATGCAAAGCAATCATCAGATCCAATTTCAAATTCTATCAGCTTCCGAAGAGCGCGAATTTCAGCTGCTTTCGCTACCGCAGATAGAACGGATCCGAATACAACCAGATCGTTCAATTGTTCTAACAAAATCTCACTGTATGAGGTGCTCGGTGTTCCGATCGGAGCTGATATGCGACAGGTGAAATCAGCGTACCGTAGATTAGCTAGAGTTTTACATCCAGATGTATGTGAATCGTCGGCTGATGAGTTCATGAAAGTGCAGTCAGCTTATGCTACACTTGCAGATACCGCAAAACGAGCAGAATACGATCGCAATCTGATTGTGAGTTGGGCCGGAGGTTTGTCTCCGGTGAGATCTGACGCTGGTTATTATACGGTTGCAAGCCGAAGGTGGGAGACTGATCAGTGTTGGTAGAAACTCGATTGTTAATTTTGAGATGTTAGAGTAATTTGTATATATGTATGTATACTACTACTACATGTTCAACATCAACAAGGTTCAATATATATCAACAAGAATTCTTACAAAACTTTATGTGACGTTAAATAATTCTTGTTTATCTTGAATGTTTAATTACGGTAAATCAATCTTGTTATTAGTAGTTGATCCATCTATGTTTGGACTTCAAAGATCATGCATTAATATTTTTTTACAATTTTTTTTTTAACGTCAAATGTTAGTAGTTACTATAAGCAGGTTAGTATTAAAATCCCATTTGTCCGTAATTGGACCCATGACCTCCAAAAAAAAAACTTTGCTTCCTACCTTCCTCTTAACCACTAGGCCAAGAGATCCTTGGTGTAATATATTTTTACATAATGCATATATTTAGACTACAACATCATCAACTTTAGTGATCCAAAAATTATAACGCAACTTGATATTTTTTATCAACATCTCATGGGTCATCTATATCAACAACTTGGATACTTGATTATGTTATTTAATATCTTGTGACGTACGTCTCGAACAATTCAGTAGTAGGATTCAGTTTTCAGCAATAATCATTTCAACTTTGTGAATCTCAGAATCAACTCTTATAACAAAACATCATAGTGACTCGTAACGATATTTCATCAGTAAATACAAGAATATAAAATATCAATTTCATAACTTAATTTATGACTTTTCTTTCCACTTAATTGACATACAATGACAATCTTGTAGTATTAGGATTTCATATTACATTTATTACGGTCAATCAATCTTGTTACACGTACCAATCGGGCCATCTATGTTCAGAATTAACAACTGGTAAAGTCCGATATATAATCTGTACAACTTTTTGTTTCCATACTATGGTTTTGACAAAATTGTAAAGGAAGCGGCTGCTAGACAATCTGGTAACAGTGACCCTGACTGATGCCTCCTTTGAAATTATAAAAAATAAAAAACGATCTCAAAAGATGTTGAATATTAGGGTATCAAAACATGCATATAAACAAACAATCAAACCTGTAACTTGAAATGAATTGGATCTTCATGAACAAAATTATTTGGATTATCTCTGAATCGTGTAATCACTTCTAGACAAACCTATTTGCGGATTACACGTAATGATTTATCAGAAACTTATAATTTATGTAGTTGGAATTGAATTTTGATTTATGTGTTCTTAATCATCATCGATGGCTCTGTAACCGACACATACACGTATATCCTTTTTGATCGAGAGTCGGTAAGTAGATATATTCTATTTGTTCATTCACGGCTTAAACAAGAATATAAAGCGGAACACCCTTTTAGAGCCCAATAGCCCAATATCAGTTATTATAGGCCCAAACAAATTAATTAAATAAAGACAAGCCCATTTAATTTAATCAGTTATATAACAAACCCAAACAAAAGTAGTTTTAAACAAGCACACACTCTCGCGTCACCTAATTCGATTAATCACTGACGTTATTTTTTCCAACAACAAGGTAATCCAATATCCTAAAATTATTGAAAACACTAACTTACCAAATACCAACACCAAGATGAGAAAGTGAACATGCTGAATTTGAAAAAATAATCTAATGGAAATTGAAACAAAGGCGACACAAGTTCTAAAACAAAAGGCGAGGATTAAATAGGCAATAGAGGGGTATGAGAATACACGATTCTTTCATGGAATAGTAAATTACAATTGTCTCAAATCAAGAATTAACGGGCTCTCTTCTATTCACTTACTTAGGCGTCCCTGTAGGTATGAATATGAACCTAATAAAACCGTTTATCTCGATGGAAAGAGAGATCACTATCTTTTGTGGGGGTGGATCAATCCTGCTAAAATCTGTTATAGGCGCTATTCGCGCACAATGCACGTGATCAAAAATTTGGAAGCTATCAGAAGAATTTTTTTTATTGAGGAAGCTCCTCTTTCAAAAGGAAAATATCGTGAGTGGCTTGGAAGTCTATTTTGGCAAGCAAAAAAGATGGGTCATGGGCATTGAATCGATACATGCATGATCCAATATTGCTGTTGTAATAAATCAACTTCGGGCCCATAGAAAAACATCTCAAAATCAGCTGATGATCTCAAGTCAATGGGCCTATAAATCACGGATGTCATACGATGCAAAGTAGGTAATGGCCTTGATACACTATTTTGGTTAGATAACTGCACCGGCTATTTCCTCCTATATATTTAGATTGGAAAGTCAACAAAAAGTGAAAAGTAGTAGATAGAATTGTTGTTGTGTTTAAAATGGTAAAATGTTTAATCATTTATAAAGTGGTAAAATGATTTAATTTTTTTTTAATCCCCAATCCTTTTTTTTTTAACAAGTGGTAGGCACTGGTAGCCGGACGATGTAGCCAAAGTCGATTCCTCGACTTCCGTGAGACTGTACTCCTCAGTTAAGCGGGAACCGGATAAAATCCGTAAGCCTCGCCTTTCCTCAGGTCTGAACCGGTGACCTCTATCCGATGTGCACTTTCTCCCCATCATTGAAAATTGCACAGAGCAACTGCTCTGAGCAAAATTTGAACGTGAGACCTCTCAAAGAGAGAGCTCAAGTCTGCACCTCCTCCTAACCACTTGAGCTAGGAATCATTGGCCCCAACCCGATACCGTTCTCCCACCGATCCACTACGTGCCCTCTTACACAAAAAATGAAGTAAGTGTATATGTACTTGGTGTAATTTTCTTTGTTAAGAGATTGCAGCACACGTACAACCGTTGAGGAACAATTTTCAATAGATATGTACTCGTATTTTTCTTTGTAACAGATTGCAATTCAATAATACTTCGTTGGTATTATTTCACCATAGTTGCTTCACTAACTTGAGTTTGTATGGTATAGTGTTTTTTTCAAAGTTTAAGAAATGTTAGACTATGCGTAATGTGTGAGTGAGGGTGAGAGTGTGTCAGTGACACGTAGACACCTGAGTGATGGTTTAGGGATGTAATAGGTGAGTGTGTGTGAGTGTGATAGGTAAAAAGTAGGAGATGTGTGGTATATTCTGATTGGTTGAATAACAAAAGTTACACTCAAAGTGCCCCACGCCCGGATGATCATCACCCCAAAGCCACTCACGCCCCTCTCAAGCCCTATGCGTAATGGTGTTTTAGACGTTATCTCTCGCCACGTAAGCTCTTACACCCATTACACAACCCATTACATGTATACTTATAATCAAATCAACGACAACAAATACCTTCAGAGTTCACACGACATCTTTTGTCTTTTGTCTTTTGCTAAGTAGACGAAAGGAAAAGGAAAAAAAATTAAAAGAAAAGCTTATTAAGCCATGGCTTATGTTAGATATGCCAAACACACCAATACATGTTCTATGTTTTATTATATAAGGAATAAATATAATGATATATCTTTAAAGGTTGAAAAGTTATCTTTCAATCGATCTATCCTCGAATATTAATGTCAGTTGTTCAACAAACTTTTAACATTATTATTTATAAATAATATTTCCTTGTGTGAAATTAAATTGCAGTGTTTCTAATATTACATAAACATTTTAATATACTTTATTATTTTTATTAAATAATCTCAATTTAATTTTGGTATAGTAAAAAGTTTATATTATAAAGTTTATAAAAAAAGGTTAGCAAATTAATTTCTATATCTTAGAATCTTTATATGTCTCAAAAATACATATACTTGTGATTTAAAAAAAAATCGTTTTAAAAACACACACTAAACCGAAGATATAAAAATAAAAAAGAAAATTTCCCTTTTTTTTCTTAATTCCCACGCATATCAAACACGCTTGTGTGTGTTTTCAAAATCAACAGAAAAGAAAAGAGAAAAAGAGAGGGGCAGTCGGCCATCACTCTTCGACCACTCAATGACGGTGACGTGGCGGTTCTCACAATGGCGGCCACCAAATTTGAACATCACAATCGTCTACATCTCTTGCTCGACCTCTCACCTTGCACCATCACTACATGCCAGTTTTCATCGGCAACCGGTGGTTAAAGGTGTGTCGGTGACACACACACCTTCGACCATAAGCTATCGATAACTACGGCCACATCCAATGTTTGCCCTGGTGGTTTTCTATTACTCAGATGTGTTTTCCTACGATGTCAACATGGTGGACTCTAGTGAGCAGTTGTGTTTGAGAGGTGAGATGTTAGGGTTTCAATTACATTTATCAGAAATTAGAGCCAAGAGTGAAGAAGATAATTTTTTTAAAAATAAAGTTTTGCCACATAAAGAGTTCACGTCATAAAATAGTAACGGTGTTAAGTTGCAAATAGACAGAGATCATTGGAGGAAAATAAGCTCAAAGTTGAGAATGATGGGAAGAGTTTTCTTTGTCGAATTTATTATAGACAAATAAGTTAAAGTTATGATTAGTATTAAAGTCAAATTCCCATTTTTAAATAATGTTTTTGACACTTAAAAATGATTAAGTTCAACAAAAAAACATTTAATATCTTTTCTAAAGAATAATCACACCATCTTATATCTCAAGTGTGAAATAGCAAAATTAGTATAAATGATTGATATGTCGTCTCAAAAACATTCACCTAAATTTTTATCTTTTTTTGGTAAATTACGTGTATCGTATTTAAAACAGTAATTTACTAAAATAACTTCAACGTTATATAATAACGAATAGCTGTTTTACAAAAATAAATAAACTATACTAGTTTTTATAATATCAACCCTAATATTAATAAAAATCTTCCAAGTGGTTTTGATAAACGTTGCTTCCAATCGCCGCCTCTGATCATATTATATACCTCCGACCGCCTCCTACTTACAAACTCCATTTCACACACCCTTTGAAAAATCATCTCCCCTTTAAAACATGGCTAAATTGTGTCTATCAATCTCTCTATTCATACTTGCAATCTCACAATCATTGATTAAAGGTAACATTAGCTTCGATAATTCATCCTAAAATCCTTAATCATTCATCGACTCATCTAAAATTTCTTCATTTTTGCAGGTGTAATTTCTTCGGCAACGTTTACATTCATAAACAAATGCAACCAACCAGTCTGGCCGGGAATTCTATCCAACGCCGGAATCTCACCACTCGAACCCACCGGATTTGCTCTTCAAAAAGGCGAATCAAGAACCCTAAACGCGCCGTCGTCGTGGGGCGGTCGGTTCTGGGGTCGAACTCACTGTACCGAGGATTCCGACGGTAAATTCACTTGCGGCACTGGAGATTGCGGGTCGGGAAAGATGGAATGTGCCGGCTCCGGCGCGACTCCTCCGGCGACACTAGCTGAATTCACGCTAAACGGCGACGGCGGGATGGATTTCTTTGATGTAAGTTTGGTTGACGGGTATAATCTTCCGATGCTGGTGGCGCCGACCGGCGGGACGGGGCGGAACTGTACGTATACCGGGTGTATGGTGGACTTGAACGGCGCGTGTCCGTCGGCGTTGAAGGTGATGGATTCCGACGGTGAAGGGGTGGCGTGTAAGAGCGCGTGTGAGGCGTTTGGGGAACAAGAGTATTGCTGCAGCGGCGCGTATGGTACACCGGATACGTGTAAACCGTCGTCGTACTCGCAGCTTTTCAAAACCGCGTGTCCACGCGCTTACAGCTATGCGTATGATGATAAGACGAGTACGTTTACTTGCGCCGGCGCCGACTACCAGGTTACGTTTTGCCCGCCGTCGACAACCAGGTAAATTTACGAAAATGCCATTATGATTTTTCAATATCACATAGAAAAAATCTTTAGCATTTATGAGACGTTAAGTGTCAGTTCAACGGTCACTGTTAAAAACGAAATGACTGATATACCCTTACTGGCCAACGCCAACGGCTAAATTAAATTTGGTTACCCACACAATAGTTTTGACTAAATAGTCAAACAAGTTTTCCCAAGTAGTTGTATTAGTATAATAAGGACAAAATCGTCATTTGATGTGTCGATATTCACGCCGTCTAACGGCATATTTCACTGTATTTCTGTTTCTAACGGTTACCGTCAGGTGGAACATAATATTTGTTGAGCACTAAAAATTAAAAGTCACTGTTTGCAACTTTCCAGGAGATAGATTATACGGAGGGCAAAACTGTCATTCCATTCATTATATTAACTAATGGCCTGGCTGACCGTTTCATCCAACGATAACTTCGTTGGACACAAAATTTGTTGAGGCCTAACGTTATAAAAATATTTTTTAAAATAAAATTATTATTATTAAAATTAAACCTCACTTCCTTAGATGCATACAAATTTTTATGTTTTATTCTTAATCTATATCAATTACACGACTTATTTTCTAGTTATTATTAACTTCCAGAATTTATCACGAGTTTTGCTAATTTTTATATAATGCATAATATAAATTAAAGTTAACTATCTATATTAAATTTCAACATAATTATATATTTGGATATGATAAAAAACTAAAGTTAATTTCTTTTACAGCAAGAAATCAACGGACGAGCAAGTAACACCGGCGACACCACAGTACAACACAGGTATGGTATACGAAGGCGCAAACGCGATGGAAAACAATAGCGCGTATCGACAATACACCTACATTCATGTGGTCATCATGGCAGTAGTTACGATGGTTGCAATTTTATGAGCCGTAAATTATGACAATACCAACCTAATGGATCATTTGATCGGGTCTACATGTGGGCCCGGTTTCTTATCGCATTCATATTCCCGACCCAATGGAGACTATTTGTGACGTGCATTTGAGTCATCTTAAAAAAGTTACCCCCACCAAAAACCCTCACTTTATGCTTTCGGATCCGCTTTCCTTTTCGGATACGACCCATAAACAAGATTATCTTTCAACAGTTTTTTTGGACCGCATTATTAATTTGTACGGTAGAGTAGAGAAGATTAGTGGCTGATTTGTTATTTTTTATTTTTACTTTTTAGTATTTCTTTTATATTTTTTTACGATTAGATACCGGGTATAAATTCTTTATGGAGTCATTCGATGTACTGGTGCCAACATGTGACCCACTCTATTTAGTGGAAAATAATGGAAGAATATTAATCTATTTTTATATTTGTTTATATTTTAATAATTTATAACGTGCGTTGGATTATTGAATTAATTATTGGAAAAAGAAATAATGGTGTTGAGCAGCCCACATACAATGTCGACCAAGCTTGTTGCACACGTGTGAAGAACAGCTCATTGAAAGTCTAATTTATTTTATTGCTGTTTTTTAAAGGCTAAAACAGAAAAACCAAAAGTTATTTTAATGCTGTGATTTATTTGTGTGTAATTTTTTCCACCAAAATGGTAACAAGAACCTAGAGAGTAGAGATGCACCGCAGGAAAACCAAAAGCATCATCTGAATGATCTTGAATATGTTGTAGGCACGAGAGAGGTTGTGAATGTAATTTTGATTGATAGTTGGTAATATTTGGAAGGCGAAACGAGAGTTTTTAAGAATAAGATCATCCGGTGATAACCTTTCGCCGGGGGCGACCCGTCCTTGTAGGCGTAGAAGCAATCAACAAATAATAAGAGGATACATTTATCATGTCTAATTTTACAACATTTTAAAACTTTTTAATCAATACACAATCCTATCATCTAGATCCCAGTGTTGTTTTCGTTTTCGGGTTTCAGTTCAAGACTTAAATGCGAATGCCAACTCTAGTGCCAATTCTCATTCAACTCGATGCCCTAATCAATCCTACTCTTGTCAAACACAATCCTATGTACAAGCGAGAACATACTTCAGGTATAAATTTGCTAGTGAGTCGTGACCGATAACTCACAACATAAGTACTTTGTGAGGTAACAAGACAAATAAATAACATATTTGGGCAGACATATATATATATGGAACCTCACAAATAAACTCTCTCGCGCACAAACTTGTTAATGTATACGCAACCGAGAGTGGATCAGCCTCTCCCAGACCGAACCTACCCCATAGTTAAGGCTCTCCTAAATTTCTCGGTATCGACTAAACGCGTACTATGAATTTCATAAATGAAGTCGTTAATGATGGGTTTACCATTATCCTTTTTTCTATTGATCTAGCGATATAGAATTTTCATTTTTTATCCCTATTAATTTATTACGATTAAATATTCAATAATTTTTTTTTTCATATTAAAAAAAACGATTGTCCAAGTATTCGAAATTGAAAGGGAAAATCAGTAGAAGAGATACAGATTTATATGGTATGTATCCACCTATATCGAATTGTAACATCGCCTCTCTTACCACTAGTATTGTCCGTGTTACCCACGAGAAGGATCACAATTTTATGTTTTTGTTGCTTTGGTGAAAACTTCTTGGATGGTCAACATCTTGATACTACTCCAATATGTGCACGCATAATAATGAAGTTTTCCTCTTATTCATCAACATTAAGTTCAAAACATGTTGGTGTTGTTTGAGTTGCATCATTTCTTTCAAACCGATTATCTTTCTTGTCCACGATCGATGTGCGATTTGCATAGAGTATTATATTTGCAAACATATATATTACAATATAAACTTTCTTACATCGAAATAGTAGGTAAACGGACAACAAGTTGCAACGCAAGTCATTTTTGAAACTAATATATACTCAAAGAAAGCTACATATCAAAACTTAAAACCAGTATATACACATAATTAAACACATATATTGATAAAAAAAATACTTCATTAACACATTTCTAATATTCCGAACTATATACATTTAGATCGCATGATTTAATGTTCTCTCATCGTTTTAAATTAAATAATAATGTAAACTAAATAATTACTTTAACCTTGTTGGAATGTTAATTAGTCATTTCTTGTAAAGGTTTCGAGAGTTAATGTAAAATTTTACTTCATTTACCTCTAGTGTCATGTTGATAATACTAAATCATATTTTATTTTGTTAAAGTTACGCGAAAATCTGAATTTTCTTACACTATCTTACGAAAATGTTCTTTCAGTGAATAACTATTTCCAGCATTAGGTATCCAAAGTATTTTAGGTCGAGTAGGTGTTGAAACTATAGAGTTTGGCCTAATGGCTTGTTGGGTGGTTGTGCTTTTTGTCTTGTCTTGTGTTGCTTTCTTTCTTTTTGTTTGTCTCCTCAAATCATGTCTATTCGTAGTGGATCAAATTGGGATCAAGTGTCTGTCAGGTACCAATAATCCTCATCCTAGTAATTAAGATAGGGTGCATATTTCCTTTTCACATAAACATGTCTCAAGTTCAAATGTCTTGAGTACTCAAGACATAAAATCTTTGAGTGAGTCAGGTGGTATTACCTCATGATCTCTCCTTCTGAAATAGTTGAGCCACCCCACATTGAATTAAAGTTCTAAGAGATTTCATTTTTGGCATCTCAAAACTTGACCAATCGGTCGCGTTAAAAAAAAAGGAGAAGTGTCTATCAAATGTGGGCGTAGTAGTAATACTTGTACGTCAATCCATTTAAAATTTTATAATTAAAATTCATCGGTTTTCATCTTAGGGTGGGGGAGTGGTACCCTTCAACCCTCAAACCCTTTCCAATCAGATTTTGTCACCTCATACCACATCACTTCTACCCTATTCAACCTTCCCAATACTCAACTTATGCAATTAATGGTACTCTCCCCAATCCTCCCCCCCCCCCAACCCCAAAAAACACACACACTACTCACACACCACACCCACACCCACACACAATACACACACTCTCTCTTGGGTTTGTGTAACTGAGTTGAAACCCACCACCGCGAACCAGCAGCTACATGACAGTATAGCCCGCGAGCCTGCATCCCCCGACCGGAGCTCCACACTGAGCACCCTTGAGCATTAAATCCTTTTAAGTACATAATAATATGTACGTTTATGATGATTACTTTTAAATAAGATGCAACTTGTTACTTAAATACTTATTATATTTCAAATAACTAAAAATATTAGACGAGTTGGTCGTGGGATTTAGAAATATCAAGTTTATTCTCGGTCAAGAGTGTCAAAAAGAAAATTAAATCTTCTAGTATTGGGTCCATTCACTCTTGGAATAACACGTGTCCGAATAAGGTTAAATTCTAGCTTAAGAAGGTAGCTTTGGACACATTGCCTACTTCGAGTGCGTTAATGGCCACGAACATTCATAATCATTCTACACTTTGTTATGTGTGTGCTTCGTTATTAGAAGCAGTTAACAATATTTTCATTGATTGTGATTTAGCGCATTCAGTATGTGTAAAAGTTCAAGCAATTCATACTTTCTACAGCAAAGACCTTTTGGAATGGCATAAATCGGCATGAGGCTCAAAGAAGTTGAAGAAGGCATTGGAGGTAGCGATAATATTTACTTTATGGTACTTATAGAAAGCTAGGAATGATCTTATCTTCAACAACCTTCCGACCATAACAGTGAAAATAGTTTAAGATTTTAAAAGATCTTGGTTTTCCATGAGTCAAAACCTTTCTTGGGGATGGTTCCGATACAAACCATGTTTTTCGTGAAAACTGTGAGAACCAAAGTGGTATTATAAATAATAAAGTGATATCATAATATCATCTCATTTTTTTTGTAAAAAATATGATATCCAAAGTGTGATAGTATAAATAACAATGTACTATTGTAATATTTCCACAATGATATGTTTGTATATAGAAAATAACTTTTAATAATAGCACTTTGTTATTTATAAATGTTATTTTGTCAAATTATGAAATTCAAAGTGATAATATTAATAAAGGGTGTTATAGTAACATTTTTACAATGTTATGATGGTGTATAACCTTATTTTTGTATTAGCACTTTGTTATTTAGAATAACTTTTTGGTTTTTACGCTTTAAAAAAAAAAAATTGAGTTTATATTTAATCCTACTCCATTAGATTATAGGTTTAAAGTTTTTGACACTTAGTGGGTCTTTGGATTTGAGAATAAGAGCAATGAACACAGAAGAGCAACAATTGCAAAGTAAGGCCGTGTATTAATTCTTTTAATAGTTTAACAAAGTCTTGTTATTGCCATTCCTAACACTTTCTGATGTAGAGGAAAGTTAGATTGTTCATCCTCGAGGCTTTGTCCCACTCACAATCTCTGAGCGCAACTTTTATTTCATCGACTAAGAAAGCCGTCACCTAGGATTCTTATTCTTATGTTTTCATGTGTCTCTCTCTTATTAAATCTATATATCATATTTCTAAAATTAATATTAACTAAAATTATTATATATTTTTTTTAAACGCAATTAATTAAGAATTATTAATAGTTACTATCAATAGATTTTGGTAAAAAAAAATAGCATTTTTCAAAAACAGTTTTTTCAAAAAGGAAAATATTTAAAAACAAATTTTTTAAGAAGTGAAAGTTTAAAGAAATAATACGATCTTTTTATTATTTAAATAATAACTTATACACAATTTTATTTATAAGTAAATAATTTTAAAATTTGTAAATTTTATTACTAACTATTTAACATTTTCTATCAATCCGTTTAATAAACGGAATACTAACCGAGTATCATATGTATTGTAGTTCTTGCATCTTGATCTATACTTGTGAACCACATGATGGAATATTCATTTTTTTCAATTGTATAACACATGAACGCATAAGAACACTAAATTTGTTCATAAGTTAATAGAATGAAAATGAACCTAGGTCTATGTCTGTGAACGTTCATTAGTATTCTAATTCATATTCATCTACTGTCATTTGTTTATGTTTATTTATCAAATGTGTTTTAATTTCTACGGTTTAATTTATTATCTTAGCATTTAAATTAAAAGACTAATCATTTGCAAATTTTATGTTAAAATCTTATATTGAAACTTAGGTCCTTTATACATTATTTTAAAAACTAATTATAAACAACTTTTATTTATTTTTAACTTCTGGTTTGTTTTAAAATAATTATGTTTGTGATCTATATTTAAAGTATTTATCTTATATTAACGTACGCTGTAATCCTGACTCACTTCAGAACACCATCAAGAAGGAAACTCACCCATGTGATAAAAACTTTGACTAAACCTAAAACTATATTTTTGGTGAATCTAAACTTCAAGACCACCTCATTTTAATAAAGTCTTACATTTTTTTTAACAGCATTTGGAACCACCCCCAATACCTAAGTGAGCCTTCCTGAGACGGGATGTCAACTGTCCATACAGATTTTGACGCTCCAGGCTTGACTCACCCAAGAACACCATCAAGGAGGAAACCCACACATATGGAAAAACCGCGTGACCCAACCTGAAACTATGTCTCAGGTGGGATTTTAACCCAAGACCTCCCTATTTTTATGAAACCTGAAAATAAAGTCTTACATACCTAACCTAAGCATTTGAGTTAGGAATCATTGGTCCACTGTTAATTAAAACCTTGTTTGTGAATCAACAAGAAAGTCACGGGTTCAAGGATGTCGACCATATTGGTCAGCAAATTAAACAGCCCGTCATACCACCCAACAAGTTTTCTAAACATTAATAAATTTATTTTTTATATGTTCCTTTTAACTTTTCTATATTGATTTTAACCAGTTAGAATTAACTAAAATTAAATTAACCATTTTCTGGGATAGAGACATATATGAAATAAGTATATCCTCCAAGGATGACAATTGACAGTATCCACTAGGCATTTTTTTTTGTCCGAAGAGGACTATGATTTAAAACTCTTGCACAGATATGAAAATGATATTTCACACCTTATTTAAAATAACCTGGTCAAGACGAAGTTCATAGAGAAGCCAAAACAGAAAGTTTTATTACAAAAAAAAGTAGCAGTAAATTACCTGTAAAATGGTAATTGACACGATCGAGGGGCAGTATTTGTGTCATTTTTATAAACGAATTTAATCAATTTATGGCTCAGATAACAACATCATGTAAAATGGTATCGCTACTTCTTGTGAAAGCGTAATCAGAATCAATTAGAAACCGGGTACTATAAATAGTTTACGTACCCTAATAGCCATAAATAAAATTCTGGTTTCTTATTAGCATTAATGTTACCCATTAATTAATTGGATGACGGACTCATATTACTTTAATTTTCTATGCTTGTTAGAACATTCACATTTGTCTTTTTATCTACTAAAAATCAATATATTTTTTTCTCCTATTCTTTTATATAATAAGTTTTTATAGTATAGTACGTTTTTCTCTACTACTCAATTAAATTATACTTTTTTTATAAATTTATTATTACGTTTTCATCTCATATTCAATTAACTAATATTTTTAATACATTTATCATATTTACTTTAATGAAAAGTGTTTTTATATATTAAATGAATATATCAGTTTCTTTATATCTATGTATTCACAATCACTCTCAATCTTTTTTTATAATATAAATAAACTCACCCACATAATTTATAGAGAACCAAATGTGTATTGTGTTTTGTATTTTATCTGCCCTCAATGTAACATGTGTTTGTGGTTGTTTTAGAAGGATACATCACTACATACATTATGCATGTAAGCTATGTTATGGTGACTAACAGTCACACTCACACACATATTATATACACACATGCTTGGAGGATAAGAAGGTTTTCTTTATATAGTACACGTAATTGATCTTTCTATCGAGCCCCTACCTCCGTGATAGTTAATTCATTGATCGAACCTGTTGGATCAGTACCTCCAGAGAAATTAGCAACAAATAAACTGTTTTCCATGAAATATGCAGGCTGCTTAGGTTGAGGCAATGCACACTCCCCATCTAGCATCATAATTATAGATGACATACTTGGCCTATCTTACCAACGGGTGTCTAGCTGGGTTGGATAAGGCTTGGGGCTTTCCTATGGGAGGTCTCAAGTTCGAATTCCACTCCGGGCGGCCTTGAGGTACCCGGCACTGATGAAGCTTAGTACCATAAGGGAAGGCTTAACGCTGTGAGTGTAGTCCCTTGCGGTGCTCAGATCAAGTGGTGCTAAGTAGAGGTGAATCACCGCC
>WOUH02000009.1:579903-596463 GCA_009936405.2 Stevia rebaudiana
TTGTTTGGATCGTAAAATTGGCGGTTTGGTTGGTTTGCGTTGAAGAAAAAAGAGGGGTCTCGTACGAGGTTCGGGTTCACGGGGCGTTGGTTACGGTTTCGGTTCGTAGGAGTGTTTTGATTGGGATCCATTGTGGGGTGAAAATTTATAAAATCATGTAAAAGTTTTATAAAAATAAAGAGGTGAGAAAGATTTGGGGTGTGAATATTGAAAGAGTGAAGTGTTATTTATATAAAAGGAAAAAGTATATTTTTTTTAAAAGGTCCAACGGTCGAATTTTTATAGGGCAACGGCTACATTTTTTTGAAAACAGCGTGAGTGAGACGACGGCGTCGTCAGTAACGCCCCTATAACGCGATGGTGGGGCGGTGTTGGAGCATGGGTGGGGGCCATCACACCCACTAACGAAGCATACCGTATAGTCTTGAAGATACGGGCGTTTTGGTGTGACATTTCCTCTAGATTTGTAAAATATATTAAATTAAATATTATTTTATAAATTATGAAATTTAATAAGTTAAGAATTAACAACAATTTGCAACAAATCAAACAAATTCAAAAATTTTATAAATTATGAAATTTAATCACTAAAATTAGCAAAAAAGGGTCAAAAATCTGTAACAAGTAGAATTTCCGACTCACCAATTGCCCAATATATACATACATATGTATATGTATGTATAATTGCAGTAAATTATTTTGTATGTATGTTTCATGTATAATATACATGAAAAATATATGTATGCATACTTGATCATGACAAATCATGCTCCACCACACAAAATAAGGGCTGAATATTTTATGAAAGCAGCTTACACAACACTTGGGAATCAGTAGCAATCAAAATCTGGAACTTAGGATCCTCAATTAAACACAAAGTCATGTACTCATGTTTGACTTTCAAAAATTTAATCTTATGCTCCAAAATTCGTATTCCTCAAAAACTCTGACAATCAAACCCGTGAACAAAAATTAACAAGAAATATCATCGATCTCTAACAAGTCTTAAATGGTAAGCAAGTCCAATTCTAACTCAAAATCAAGTTCTAGATGCAAAGTTCATCTTCTGCTTTCAAAAACCCAAAATCAAGGTATGAGAAATACTTGAATTAATCATGGATTTTGATTCCTATATGTTAGATATTAATATCTATGCATATTTAGCACGAGAATAATTTTTTATAACAGCGAAAGCCTAACAACCCAGGATCACCCTAGCAAATATATCACCCGTTCTGCAACCACAGATGACGTGATTACTCGACCACTCTTCTGAACCAAGTGTGATTTAAACCTAGGACTTATCCTGTTCCAAGCTCTTATCATCATCTTTTGTTATCATATATTGGGCTAATTGCCCGTTGGTTAGCACAAAAATAATTAGCATTACTATTAAAATCCCAGCAATTAACTGTTTTTTACAGAAAATAACACGGCCACTCGACCTCATCATGGAGAGCATATCAATTTTTCACCCAACGAATAGCTGAAAGCGGTGGCAATCACGTCCCACCAATCCAAGAGTAAACACACTTTGTGTGAAACCCTATGATTCATCCTGAAGCTTTATGATTTAAGTGAGACTCTAACCTGAAACTTTTTATTTAGAAAATACAAAGATACCGTAAAAAGAAATGTCCTTTATCCCAACCATTAGCTGTTATTCTATATATTAAATTAGTGGGGAATACGAGATAATTATATATTAATTTCCAGCTTAGAATTGCAGGTATAAACATACTCCATCCATCAAAAGTGATATCGAGACAAGTAACCAACTTTACAAAGTTACCCTCACCTTTAAACCTCCAATTCTCCAATCTCCATCTCCATCGTTATATTCTCTTTTCCCCATAATATATTGTTATATACGTACGCACAGTTGTATCTATATACATACACACAAAACTTATACTTAAATCTCACACTTTTGCATTGCACCCTATAAAACTTAGATCCATCAATCTCATAAGATCCCCCTCCTTCCATCATCTATCTTAATTTCTTCCTTTCAAAGGTTACCTGAATCTCCATTGATAAAGCTTCATGTTTTATGGGTGTTCGAACAAGATACAATCAAAACCCTAATCAATTACAAACAATCAAAAATACTTTGCGAATCTTGCGAAAGTTGCGTGTGTATAAATGACAACACATTCATTTGTTTCCTGTTCGTTCATTGTTGCCCTGGTTTTCTTGATCATTTCCAAAGGTAATTGAAGTTTCCATTTTTCTCATCTTAATTTTAAGATGTATGATCTTCTGAATCTTAAAGCAACATACGAGGGTTTTCGATGTTTGATATAATATTTCATAAGCTTACCAAAATCTTCATCGTTATAGCTTGTTTATCATTAACAAGATGTTTATGAGTTAAAAACCTGCATTTATGGTTATTCGATAAATTGTTAGGGATGGATCAGTTGACGGTCAGCACAAGCTTCCATCCTCTGATTCATTCACTATCGGATTCTCCAAGTGATGATTAAGGTGTAGTGGATTTTAGATTGTGTTCAATATAATTCGTGATTTAAAAATTGTAATAATAATAAAAGCATTTCTAAATCGTACCGTATAAGTTAGCAATATATATCGATTAACTCTATGATTAGTTTTTAAGTTATATACGAGTATTATTTTTAATATTTTAATTTTAATTTTATTTAAATTTCAGGAACATTCGGAATTACATTCACTTTCAAAAATAGATGTGACTACACGGTTTGGCCTGGGATCTTATCAAGTGCCGGTAGCACCCCATTGGATAGCACCGGGTTCGAGCTCAGCCCCGGTGAGTCACGCTCCTTTCAAGCCACACCCGGTTGGTCAGGTCGATGTTGGGGCCGAACCGGTTGCACCTTCGATGCAAATGGTCAAGGAAGTTGTGCAACCGGTGATTGCGGCTCCAACCAAATGTCATGCAACGGGGCTGGTGCGACCCCACCAGCTACCCTAGCTGAGTTCACCATTGGGTCAGCTTCCGGGTCAAACCCGCAGGATTTCTACGATGTGAGCCTAGTTGACGGGTACAATTTGCCAATGGCGGTTGACGCCAGTGGTGGATCAGGTGCGTGTGGCACAACGGGATGTGTGACCGATTTGAACCGAATGTGTCCATCTGAGTTACGGGTAGGAGATGGTCAAGCTTGCAAAAGCGCGTGTGAGGCGTTTGGGAATCCGGAATATTGTTGTAGCGGGTCATTCGGATCACCTGATACTTGTCACCCGTCTGTTTATTCAGAAATGTTTAAATCGGCATGCCCGCGATCGTATAGTTACGCGTACGATGATGCTACGAGTACATTTACGTGCACGGGTGCGGATTACACGATCACATTTTGCCCGGGGTCAACAAGGTAAAAAAGTCACATAAATGTTAGTGAATTTAGTTAAAATCTTTATTATAGATTAGTATAAAGTATTTAAAATATGTTATTGATAATTTTTTTGTTACATTTAGCCAAAAATCATCAACTGATTCACCGGTACCAACATCAACCGGATCACCGACAAATGCTTCACCGGTGAATGTGATTCCTAAAGCACCGGATCTTGAAGATGATCCGAACGGATCATCATGGCTACCAAGTTTTGCCATTGGAGGATCATCTAGACAAATTTCCAATAATGCCCTCACATCAACAATGATTTCATTTTTTGTTCTTTGTTTTATTCATTTATGAAAAAAAATGTATATGGCTAAACGCGAAATGTAATTATATCATGAGCAATTTTGTAAAGATATGTTCAACAATTGCTTGACAACATTTGGAAATACATAAAAAAATTATTTTTGAAGATTGGTTTACGTAATTCTTTGTTTTTTGTCCGATTTGTGATTTTGAATTATCCTTTATTGTTAACTTATGTTCATATGCCGTCTTTTGAAACTGAGAGTGTGTGTTTAAATCAAAGTATCAAACAAATTTAGCCGGTTTGATGATTATACAGTATTACGGTTTACGGTTTGAAAACTACTACAGTTTAGCTCATACTGAGAACTAACTTTAATTATAATGGTGTTTAGTAATAGTTATACTTATCTTGCTACTGTATAACTTTAAGCAGGAAAAGTAGGATATATAGACTTTGTTATAAGGATGTGTATTTGTCATTCTAAAAGCCAACGTGAGACTGGGATTTAAATTCTGACGTGAGTGATTTAGATAGTGATCGGTTATTGTATCATTTGTCATTACAAAGACAAAAGAAACAAAAAAAAAAAAAAAAAAGAATTAACGAAAAAATAACAAAAAAAACCTAAAACATAGAATAAGGGTGGAGGGAGTGATCATAAACTACCCTCTCATACTATCCTATCAGATTATGTCATGTCAAATGTTTCAACTACCCTCTCAAATGCTCTTTATTAGTGGCAATTTTACCCTTTAACTTTTCTTTTTATGTTTAAAAAAAATACAAATGCATTCAATTTTTTCACTACCCTTTTCGGGTAAATATACCCTCTCACACTTAACTACCCTCTTGAATGACGACTGTTTACCCGCTACACTAAAGTAGCCGATGGGGGTACCCGTTGTCCACTCCCTCCACACTTAACTTGTTTCTTGAATATGAATTATTACGACTTTTCGACCTTTTTAACACATATCAAAACCAAATACTATTAATGTTTTTTGCTTGTTATCACCTATTAAATTATATGTATCTTTATTCAAATTAAGTTTAGTATTAAATAGCTCTTTATATATATATGTTAAAGACTTAAAGTTCACTATGAATCACATGCAATGCACAAACCCTATTATGATGGGTGACACAACACCATAATTATTCGCATCGGAGAATCAAATCAGATTCAAAATAGTGAATCTTAAGCTTTCGGTGCCTACCCTTAATTCCTCAATCAATCGCCACTAAAGACGGTTGGTTTAAATGCATAAAAATAAGCTTCTAGGATGCAATCAATGAGTTTTTAAATTCAGGGTAATGCTTGAAGGCATGCAAGTATGCAACTATGCAAGTATTTTTTTATTCACAAAATAGGGTTCTAAATTTTAATAGGGTGCACCATAAATGAGCTGAGCTAAGTCTGCCTCAAACTTGAAAAATTACGAGTCCAGCTAGTTTGGCTCGAACTTTTAATTGTGCTGAAAGGTTGGTCTCTCGCTCGGCTCATGAAAAAGTTCGAGTCACATATTAATATATAAAAATCATTTTAACATATTCATAATGTATAATTTGTAACATATATTGGTTATTAGATTTTTCTACCATGATTTTAGTATTCTAAGTTATATGACATTATGTTGCTCAAATTTTGGATCTGAAATGTGAAATACATTTGAACTTTAGATTGGTAATTCCATAATTAAATACGTCTCAAACATAATGCATATTGGCTGTATATGATGTATGTGTCTTTGTGAATGTGTTTCATGTATATAAATTCGTATTAGGTTCATTACTGTGTGTTTGTGATTAGTTTGTGGATCTTGATCGATCGAATCCATAGGAATGATAGTTGAGAATTTAGAGGGTTTACCTATTCTACTTACTTCAATATGTGAGAAGTAGTCGGTTTGTCTTTGGTATTAGGTTTTTAGGAGTAAAGACTATGAGAGGAAGTTTTCCTAGAATCCCTTGTGTTATTTGTTATCATGTGTCGTGTCGAGAATTAACAAGTTACCTTTGCATCTTAGGATATATTGAGATAGTGAGACTAAAAGGTAATCTGTCTTATGGGTACATTTGTGTTGTTGGTGAGACTAGGAGGTAATCTGATCAATCGGTGAGTTTCACATGCCCCTTAGGGTTTCTTTCTAGTCACAAGTTGGAGAAGAAGTTGGGATCCACTAGGTTGTTGTTCTTTAATATCCCGGTTTCATCATGGTTTTCATAGCCGAGAGAAAACCGAGATTCACAGTTAAGATTTGTGACTTGGGTAGCATTCATTCCATTTAATGAATTCATGTAAGTGCAATTAATTCAAAATCTTCTTTATCAAAACAAAACAAATCAGATCAAAACATTTACAGCTTTAGTCAGAGTCTAATTAGTTATTACAAGTATCTCTTGGGTTCGACAATCTGGAGACCCCTACCCAATCTATTAAAAAAAGACACCAGTTTCAAAAAAGAAAGAATGTAAGAAACCTCCTTTCGCGAACCCGGGTTTTCGGAACTGCGTTCGTGTCCGTAGTTCGTGCGAGCGACGCGTTGGTTTAAACAAATTTGGATCCGAATCCCGTTTTTGCACCCCCCTTGCATGTGGGTAGGACCTTTGGTAAAAACCCATCACAAGACCTTGAAACACATTATGATGTTTATCCTTATAAACCAACAATTTTGTGTTCACCCCACCAATGTGGGACAAGGTAAAACCCACATAGGCACATATGAGACATCTTATTCACACACATATATCTAACAATATATTGGGCTTTAAAGTTATGGATTCTTTTCTTTATATTACAAAAAATTTCATGGTTAAAAAATGAAATAAATGTGGTTAAAAAAAAACGCACCATTTAAAATTCATGATTTATTTCCAACATTGTATTTATGTGGATTCTTTTATTTATGTGGGTATATATCTTAACGTGTTATCTGTATTATATGTGGTATATATAATTTTTAAGTGTTTATATATATGGTCGGCTCGCGTACGAAACCTGCTTGATTATTAATTTTTAAGGTATTAGGTCCTTTTTTAAACTAAATTGTTAATTTTTTTGTTAATTGTGATTTTTTTTAACTTGAATGTGTACGGGATAAAAAAATTTTGGAAAGTGGATACCCCTGCTCGGATGTCTAGATCCGCCACTGCAGTGAGGTACGTGGACCAATGGAATATGCTCTACGAAATCCGCTTGAAAGTTGAGGAAAGTTTATTGGCAAAGCCATTCTCCATCAGTATATGCATTTACTTCTTGTGCATCTTGAACAGGGGCATCTTTATGAAATGCACATAACACATAACACATAACACATAGCATTCCTCTTCTAAGATCACCTCGTGCATCAAAAACCACAAATAATTGGGTTGAATACATCCTCGAACCAAAGACATTAGCGGCGAAACGATTCTTGATTTTTTTTTTTTTTGAAATGGGTTATTTTGAGATGGGGTAATGGTTTTTGGGTAAGATTTGAAGTTTCTTTGATTTGTAGGAGCTCCGTAAATGACATTTACGGAGCTTGCCTACGTGGCAAATTCATCACATTTTAAGTTGTACCAGATTGTACCGTATGAAGCCACATCATCAACCTCCGTAAATGCCATTTACGGAGCCTACTTTTTTTAAGGAGTCTCACGTGATGTGTTGATCGACAAGAAATTGCCACGTAGGCAAGCTCCGTAGATGGCATTCACGGAGCTCCTACAAATCAAAGAAACTTCAAATCTTACTCAAAAACCATTACCCCATCTCAAAATAACCCATTTAAAAAAAATCAACGATTCTTAGTATCAAAAATACATATAATTTTGCAACTATCACTCTGTCGCAAAACATTAAAGCATAATTCTTCATAAAAGTGAATGACACTCTCTTGTAAAATGCAAAGGTGTACTCATCATAAAACTTAAAGTTGTTTCGCTGTAAAATCAAAATTGTACTTAGATGAATTTTTTTGTACTAGATTAATTTTTTTATTACTGGATTATTTTTTTTTTGTGCTGGATTACTTTTTTTGTATTGGATTTCTTTTTGTACTGGATTATTTTTTTTGTACTGGATAATTTTTTTTGTACCGGATAATAAAGATGAATGGTGCACAAGTGTTCCCCAATTCCCCCTTTTTCTATGGTTCTCCAATGAACTTTTCCCGTTCCTTGATTCCTTCCCATACTTTTTTGAGTTTGTCAAAGAAGTTTATTCGGTGGTTGTGTGTTTATTAATTATATACGTACTTGGAAAACAAGATTAGGCCTGATCAAAACAATCAATAGGGGATCAACGGATTGCCCTCAAAGATAGCAAAGTGCATTTCATGGACGGCTTCAAATTAAATAAACTCCCTTGGGGTGGTTGGTGCTCACTTTAATAACTACACTTACGACCAATCTTCCCCGTAAATCAAGCTTTGAGTAATCTATACTCTAGTGAGTGACACGAAGTTTCACTAGGCCCTCCATGGTACTTTGTGAAACTGTGAAAGAGGCGTGATGGCTTAGGTGGCATCTATGTCTGCATGTACAATAAAATCAGTTAATGGAACCGCTACCGGTTTGAAACCGGAGTTTGATACTGGTTAGTAACCGGTTTGTGAATTCAAGGCATGAACTGGTTAGAGACCACCGGTTAACCGGCTTTTTAAAAAAGTTTTTACAAGCTAATTGGTCCAGTAGTGAAATCAATATCATTACATTGGTTTTTACTGGTTAACCGGTTCGGTTAATAGCTCGGTTTGAATTTTTTATTCATAAAACAAGTATTTAATAAAGCCATTTTTAGAATATCATTATTATACATGGACAACAGTTTCCTAATGTACATGTGTAAATTCACATGCGTTTTAACACATGTGTAGTTGTACATTTTGTAAGTAACACATGTGTTATTTTCGAGAACAAAATGTACTAATTATACATGTGTTTAACGCATGTGAATCTAAACGTACACATAAAAACCAAAAGTGTTGTCTATGTCTAATAATTATATTTGAAAAATAGATGAATTGATCTTGATGAGTTTACGCGGGTTAAATTTCTAAAGAAAGATTCTGCAAAGTACACGCTACATATATGTATAGGAGGCGGATTCGATACATATGTTTTTTTTGTGCTAAATGTAAGATACAATCTGAGTCATTAGATCAGTCTAATCAATGGTTAAAATCCTGTGGTCCCAATTTTTAACATTAAACCTGCGTGAATTGAAAAAAATATGATTAGTAATAGTTATGATTTATTTTCTAAGTTTTTCTTCGATTTTAAGGTTTTCTTATGAACCCTCCCCTAAAGTATAATGTGTGAATTAATGCAGAATTGATATATGTTAATCAACAACAATTAAGATTCGATATGATGATTAAAATGAGCTTGCCAAGCCTAAACAATCAAGATCAAGAAGATAATAATGCATTGTGATGAGTTTTTGTACAATCAATATAACCTTTGCAAAGTTATTATAACTAGTTGTAACAGTTGCACGTTTCAGCGGTAGTTATATATACCTGTGTAGACATTAGGCCTACCGTCTACTGACATGGTTGTTGAACAACTCTCATGTCACAAACTAAATATTTAATGACGTATGTAAATATATTTCCATAAACAATACCCAACTTATTGCCTTAATTAAATTCTCTTTCTCAAACACAAATTATACATTTTGAAGGTTATCCTTTTCTCACCACAAATTATACATTTGTAATACATGAGTTAAATGTCAGTTTCAACGGTATGTGAATGTAAGTGAATAAAGACCCCGATTTATGAATAAATATGATTAGTTGATGTAATAAACAAGCATTTATAGTTTATACCATCCATCCAAGATCCATCCACATTTTATGTCATCTTTCTCTAAATTTCTTTGACATTATATATGGTTAACTATTACAACTCTATGTAAACAATGTTCTGAAATTGAAAGTTAAGAAATAAATCATTGTAAATACCTACTTTCATTTACCAATTAATCCCATATGAATAAGATCACGCCTTCTTGAAGATTTTTATTCAAATTCTAATAACATCCCTCCAACTAACAGTTAACCGCTCGCCTAATCTATAAAACTATCGCTTTAAAAGCCGATAAACAGGGAGCAAGATCAACGGTCAATACGAATTTAATCAAACCGCTACTGCCATGGTGGTGGTTGATGCTTGTAATTTACCGGGAAAAAGTCCCACCCGCTATCGGGTTCTTCGCGTTTCCCGCCAATAACCGAACTCGAAGAAGCTTGATTGTGATTGAAAAACTGTCTCAACCCGACGTTGTGGTTGTTAATATTAATATTCTCCCGGTTTCCCATTTCGGTTACGAACCCAGGGTTCAGATCAAGGCTGTTACGTGACGGACCTGCACCGTTTGAACCAGACGGTGCACCAGTTGCAGCCATGTTGAAGAAAAACGGTTGTGTTGGTTGAGAAAACGCGGGCATGATCGGTGGTATTATTGGAGATCCTCTTGAATCAACCATGTATGGGATCGGTGCACCCGGTGGTCCATATATGGGTCCCGTTGCGAAACCATTGTGTCCGTAACCGTAAGCAGGTAGATTAGCATACGGGTTACCAGACCCGGGTCGACCCAAACTGAAATCCACCGAAGGTTCTAGAATCTTTCCGTTACTAGGACGAGGAATATAATCGTTGCGGTTTACTTCAACTTGAGTACCAAATATGGAAATAACCGATTCGTCTCGTGAGTTGTTAACTTGCTTTCCAAGAAACTGATTATTATCCAACGATGAATTGTTTTGAAAACTCAAGCGATCGGTTAAATTCAAATCAACGTTTTTATAAGAAAGTTGGTTGTGGACCCCATCTCCGAGACTGTTAAGATCCAACTCGAGTCTCGAAGACTCTTCGGCTTTGTCTCGCGATAAAAAATCTAGGGTTTTATCATCACTGGCTTCAGTCACATTAAGATCGAAATCAAAGTGGTTCATACGCGGGTTCGAGTTGTTGTGGCTTGATGAGGACGAATACGTTTTTTCACCTTCGGGGATCCGTCTAAATGCACTAGTGGCGGCTGACCCTTTCCAACCGAGATGACCCTCAAACTGCAAAGGGGTAACCGGTAGCCCGTCGGCGGCTGCAGCCCTAGAAGCCGAAACAACCGGGATCGGGGTCAAAACCTGGTCAACTTGACGGTCCGGTTCGATCTCATCAGAAGTAATTTCTTCATTCAGATCAAACCCGGAAAAACCCTTTTCCGGATTTAGTCCTGGTTCTTGACCCAACCCGTTTATTTGAGTAGTTGGGCTAGATGGGCCAGGCCCAGTCCCAGATGAAACTTCCTTACCAGATTCTTTTTCATTAGTAGAAGCACTGCAACTTTGTTCTTGTGAATCAACTTCTAATTCAACTTCATTAGCAACTTGTCTAGCAAGCTCTAACGGGTCAACCATTCCGTAATCAAGTTCCATATCAGACGGTCTTTTGTTAATCAAATTATCATCTTGACTTTTCGTTGACCGATTAATAACACGCGTACGACTTCCCGAATCATCATCACTCTCAATCTCATCATCTTTCTTTTCATCCTCGTCATCGGCCTCATCACTGTCTGTACCCGATGTCGTTTTAGGATCATCAGCATCACCTGATTCCTTCAAACCACCACTACCACTACCACTAGCGGATTCACCGATTCCGCTAGCGGTATCTATTTCCGTTGCGGTTTTCCCATGGTCTGGAGATTGAGATTCCCCACCTTCCACCATCTCTTCATCTTTGTCAATTATGTCTTCCATTGTTTCAGTCGTTGCATTTCGTTCTTCAATTTCTGTCGAAGTAACATTTTCCGATTTTAATATATTATTTTCAATACTAACTATTTCCGTTTCAGATTCCATAATTATTTCCCGAGTTGGTACGTCTTTGTTATTCGTTTCTTGTTGAACTTGTTCCACGTTTTCTACAATATCATTTCCACCGGAAGAATTAGCAACCGAATCGACATCATTGTTCTGAACCAGGGCCCACTTATCACAAATCCCTTTAGCTTTATCGTGAACCGCTAAACTACTATGACCAACAAGACCCTGAACGGTTAACCCAATTCCCGAACCCACAGACAGATGGTGGTCCACTTGCAACCTCTCTAGTGACCGCAACAATCCAATGATTAATTCATCCAAACCATCGTTTCCACCATCGTTTATTAAGTTTTGAGCATCTTTGAGCCATTTATCAATGAACCAGAGTCCATCTAATTTGATGAAAAGATCGATGCATTCTTTGTTTTCTGTGGCTGCAATGGCGATTGCAACAGCAGACCATTGGCGAGCTGCATCACTAATGGTTTTAATAATGTTTTCTTTCTCATTTTGCATAACGGTTAGAAGTTCATTGACCCGCGATGGAGTTGTGAGACCGTTTTTTAACTCGGTTGATGTAAAAAAATTCTCGAGTGTCATATTGCTTCACCTAATGGGTTGATTTTTCCAAAATTGAGACAAATGAGGACCATGCTAGTACACTACTTCTCATCAATGAACCAATTTACCAAAATACCCTGTGAAGATAAAAAAAAATAATCAAATCAGTGTTGCCTGAAGTGAAAAGAAATCAGAATATTAGTCAAGAACTCAACATAAAGCTTGTCAAAGATCAGCAAAAGTGTATTTATTCAATATGTTAGGTTAGTACTTTAATACAATAATTTTTCTAACCGTATATGACCCTAATTAAATATAAAAAAACACAAATGCTGGACCAAGAGTGTTTTGGGTAATCATATATATTATTTGTTTAAGAGGAGAAAAAACATAATAGATATTTAAAGAACTATAGAACGATATAGAAGGAAGTAACTCAACCGAAAATGAAAGATTATAATTTATAAACATCAAGAAACCATGAGATATTGTTTTTGTTTAACTATACGTAAGTATTAATAAGCAGAGTAAACACTTTCCATAGATGTTTTTTATTATAAACAATTTCAATCTATGGGCCAATTTGGATAAACTTTTTATTAATAATGGGTATAAAGGATTTACAAAAAAAGGCTCAAAAGGGTCTATAAACATACAGTGGAAAATTATTTATTTACATTATTACATAAAGATATAAACAATAAATAAATAAATTGTGGGCTGACTCGGCCTGTTTCAACCGAGACATAAAACTTGTGCTTTTGACCCGTTTCCCGACCCATTCAACCCTTTCTACCTCTAGTAATGCATATATAGAAACGTGTACATGTAAATGTATTTTAGGTCAAGTAATTAAACATTTATATCTTAATCTAGGTATATTTGCTACCGTATCTTTTTACAGATATCCTGAAGAAAACATTTGAAATTATAAATAGTAATTTATAAATGTCATACTTCTAAACAATATGACCCTTATGATGTTTTAATTTACTAAAAAAGACTACCTGGTCTAATAAAATATTATTACAATACTGGAGAGTCCAAAAGACGTTTTGTTTACCATATCTTATTTTACTGTCTTACACATGAGTATCACATTACAAATATGAACACAGATTATGATTTAGTGGATAAAAATGTGTCTTTAAAGTAACTTATAATCGTAACATGTTGAAAAATGAATCGTGATATCATATTCACATATAATATCAACAAAGAATACAAGCTGTAAGCAATCAAGGATAACTGTTAACTACATATAAACAAATAGCAAAATACAAGTTAAAATCCAATAGAAAGTAGAAATAGAAACATACAACCTTTTTAAATGAGGTATAAATAAGTCGCCAAAAATAATTAGTCAAAATCTTTTTTTAAGAAGTTAAAACAAGAAAGATTATAAATAATTTGAAAGCTTTCAGATACCTTTTCTGTTTCTTTTCCGAGGACCATGCGACAAATTTTGTCGCGAAGCAAGCATAAGGTGTGGTATAATATTTTAAAGAGTCTTGTAACTATAATTATTTGCACAAATGTGTTTTGAATGTGATGATGTGAGTGTTCAAATACAGATGTATTATGCTTGTGTTTGCGAATCATTTATGTAATTATGTTAGTATGTTAGTTACTAAGTTAACTTACTTAATCATGCTAATTCTTTGCTCATAGTTTTAGCTATTGATATCAGCAGATTATAAAATACAAATATCAGTTTTAGTTTTGGGATTCTTAGGGTTTTATCAACTCTTGTTTAATGCCAAAATAAAGTTCATATCTGAAGTGGTAAAAAGTTTCCAAAAGTGAACATATCACATTGGAATAGAATAGATCCATACAAGAATAATCACGTATGACGTATGAACGAATCATATTACTGTCAATGACGTATGAACGAATCATATTACTGTCAATGAAAAACATAATAAACAAAACCGTAACATGATTACAGTATGTAAAGGAGATAAAGCTTATAAGACCAGAACTAACGAACAAAAAAACAAGAAAGAAAAAAAAAGCATATGAATATATGATTCAAGTTACCTGTTGATCAAGCTCAGATTGTAATGTAACTAGAGACACCACATCATAGTTCAGTCAATCCTGCAACTAAATCACAACAAAAATTTAAAAGAAATTAGAAAATTCACATACAGAACCCTAGAAATAAAAGAAAATCATTGCAAATAGAATGTGAACAGTGAGAGCTCAAGATAAACTCATTGTCACAGAAACCCCGAAAACAACAAAAAAATTCAGTGATTGAGGTTGTCAACAAAACCAATTAGAAACCCTAATTACATTTTCAAATACTTATTAACCCCAAAACGCAAATCCTTCAATTGGAATATGAAACCCTAATTACAAATTCAATTTCAGCGTAAGACGAGAGAGTCGTGTGTAATTATGAAAACTGTTAACATACTAATTCGACTAGATTTCGTTCCGGTAACATAATTACAGAACAGAATTAGTAACAAAATTATAATTCCATCAATCTTTTAAAGAAGGAATCATCAGCCATTATTAAAAAAAAAAATACAGAAAACCATCAATTCATAACAAAACGATACGACGATTCTCTAGACAAATTGAATTCATCATTGAAATCAAACACCAACAGACACATGAAACGAGAAAACACTTAGCGAATTTCAAGCCAGCTGTGCCAGAGGTCAGTGTTTCTCTCTAGAAATATTGAAAAAGGTTGTAACTTTAGCTATTAATTATACCTGACAGCATCTGTTCGTGAAATTATCGGTCACCGGCGAATTCTTCCGGCGTTACTGTACCGGTGTGACGTTGAGTTGCGTTGTTCTGAACAAATAGAGATCGATCGAACGTTCCTTTCTCGCTTTGCTTCTACAGAGGTACCTGTTTTCTTCCGTTTAAGTTTTAAATTATAAAGTCGTCCCTAATATTTGGATTTGTTTAGGTTTATGCACCAAGTGTTTCATCAAATTGTAAATCCGACCTTAATAATGTTGAAATAAGTGAAAACGAGATGGAAAGTTATTTTCTAACAACTCTAACGGTGGGTATGGTTCCTTAAAATTACTAGAAAGAAATAGAATTCGTGAACAAAATAAAATTTGATAGTTATTGGAATTTAAATTAAAATCAAAAGAATATATGGATTTGAATTTTTTAAATGACTATTGAGCTTAAAAGTTTAGAATCTACCAAAAGAAATTAAATCTATCTTCCTCACCATCACTTATCACCACCATTATCGTCTAACCAACCCCCTGCTCATCCGCAATTGTCACGGTTACCACTATTACCCACCATCTGTCGGTTGGTGTCGCCACCCTGACACCTTGTCATCACCATCCTAGCCTATCGTGATCGTTGTCATCATTACCTACCATTCTTTGCTCATGTGTAGTGTGGTGTGGCGATGGCAACAGTAACGGGCACTGATCGGGGGTAATGGTGGGTACATCAGTGATAATGGTGGCGTAGACAGCTGATGGCATGGCTAGTGGCAACGACACATGGAATATGTGTCGAGGCAATGTGAGGTGGTGGGAGGTGTGGATACAACGATGGTGAGGGGTCAAAGATTTAAATTTCTTTGTTGAATTCCTTCACACTCTGGAATATGTTGTGATAGCAGGGCTAGGCTCGGAAATTTGAGCAACGGGTAATGAAGTGGAAGGTCTGGGTTTAGCAGTTGGGGTAAAGTAGCGTTGTCACCTTCATGAGCATGTCGCTCTATTATGGATACCGGAAAATGTGTTATGTTGTGAGAAATTTTTTATGTGACGTTTCCAAAATGTTGGTAGCAAGACTTGACAACATATGCATATCTTTAATTGGTGAGAGATTGTTAAATCTCTTCATTAAAAGTAGTTTGCTAGTGTTGGTATGCATACTTTTTACGCATATTCATCCCCATTTTACGGTACTTATGAGAATTTATCATCAAAACAGTGCCTAAATTGCTTATTTGTTAAATTATCAAGTAACTTGGCTTCCGATCGAGAAGTAGTGAAAAAGACAAGAAAACAGAAAAAAGGGATGTCTTGTAATTTTCACGGAATCAATGGATAGCGGTTATTCTCTTTCAATTTATCAATGTCATGCTTAGTTGGGGTAGTCATGGTGTAAGAATGTGTGATGAAACAATGAGAAGTAATGAAAAAAAAAATCAAATTGTGATCTAAAAATGGTTAAGTCATTCATATCTAGATCCAAAGCTCTAATACCACTCGTAGGATAATAGTAGTGAGTCTAACAACCTAAACACAAGGATTTCTGTATAAGAATAATAGTTGTGGAATAACAGCTAACCTTAACTCACTAAGAACACTTGAACAACTACAAGTATAAAAACAAATAGAGAGTCATATCTAACAACTTTCAAAGTATATTTCACTCAAAGTTTGCAAAATTAAAAGTCACACGTGTTGGTACACTGTAACATCCGCAAAATTCAGGTCGGACTCCGACTACACTATACATACTTTTATACGTATTATCATCGTATACTTAAACTTTATACTAGAATACATACGTATACGATTAAACTCAAACGAAT
>WOUH02000009.1:596563-613444 GCA_009936405.2 Stevia rebaudiana
ATCGATATTTCGCTTACACTCAAAAGATTTGTAATACATATTAGAACATAATAATGATATTTATTTCATATAAATATCAAATTAAATTAACGTAACGATGGGATTACAAGTAAGACAAGGTCGGAATTTGATCGGAATGGCACCGGAAAATGACCATATGTAATATCTTATCATTTGGTTTTGCTTGTGCAATTGACCACACTTCAGTAGAATTAGGGATTAAAAAAAAGAATTAAAAAGAAATTAGAAAAAGTCATAATTACCCCCTCATTTTAACGTTAAAATTGGACGGGTTAATGCATTGGACGAAAAAGACAATGTTTGATAAACCTTAAGGGTCCAGATACAATAAAAACTTTTTTGGATGAAATTGGCAAAAATCAGCAAACCACAGTGACGAATTTGACAACGAAAAACTTTTTTGGATGAAAGTGGCAAAAGTCAGCAAAACACATGGACGAATTTGACAATTTACTCGATAAAAAAATTATGTAATAAAAGTTAAAAATAACATATGTGGGAATAATAGCTAATGTGAGAAACAAACTTAGTAGAGGCTTCTTTTTAGAGAAAAATGTTATGGGTTTAAACTTAGGTAGAAAGTAATTAAGTTTTGATTATTTAAAAGTGGAAGTATGATGTTTATAAAAAAAGTACATGTAAATAATATTAGACATGTAAACAAAATGAATATTAGAAACAGAGTTGTGTCTAATAATGTAAGGGGAGTCCCACACCATTTGTTTCTATGTAAGGGTTGTGATGTGCTTAATAAATATAAGTTTATGTAAATTTTATTAAAAACAAAATCGTGTCAAATAATGTAAGGGTCACCTTCTCCCTCCCTCCTCATTCACATTTCCCTCCTCTCACGTTCCCAACGAATCGGATCACTCTAATGGATAATCTTGTGACTTCTAATTTCTTGATTTTCACTCCTGATGTGTAGATTATATTAGCCTCTTCTGGTTTTTGCTTCCAGTCATTTTTTTGAACACCTTTTTCTACCTAAGAGAAGGGATTTTCGTTCTTTAACCACCAAGTTAAATACCATTAAGTGACAGAGAACCAAACCTCAAGTTTCATAAGTCAAAAGTTAAGTTTCTCTATTAACACTAACGGTCCCTTGAACTCATTCAAGAAACTACATTCAAAAGTTGTCAACCAAGGTTCCTAACATTCAAAGTCAGTTCAATCATTTCGGGGCCATAGGCGTGAAAAAGACAATTGATGCCCTTTCTAAATGTCATTGCAATAAACCTTCCATTATCGGGTGTCAGATCGGTAACTTTAACAAAATTAAATAACAAGATATCAATTCATTAGCACAAGTTTCACCCAGATTACTAATATAAATCATCCAAATTAACTAACATACATAAACTAATTAGCACAATTCTCACCCAATAACTAGACCAGTAAATAGTTTCACAAACGCACACAATCTATCAAATCAAGTAACAAAAAATGTGAAAGTGATTAAACTAACAAAAAATCAAGTAACCACTAACTTATCTTGAGTGACTGAACACTAAATAGTTATAAAATACTTGTAAACGAGGGAATTAAGAACAATTCGAAAGAACTTAACAAATAGAAAACTACATATATTACAATCTTATGGAACTGATTGATTTGAGAATAATTAAAAAAAGTTTCAAGACATTCGATGCTTCAAAATTTTCTTCTAGTTTAGGTTTTTTTTTAACTTCGACTGTTCGACCGCTTGTAGCTACTTGAAATCACATAATTGAAAAATAGAAGTGATTGATGGCCTAGAAAAATACAAATATGGGTTTACATTCAACACAAAACGAATTTATATAAATTATCTTTCAAAAGTGGAGGCCCTAAACTTTGGTGAGGTGGTGATAGAGAACATTAGAGGGGTCATGCTCCAAGAAACTGAATTAAGAAACACTATATGTTTGGGACCAGTTTCTTCTCATATTTCTTTATGATGCATCAAGTACAACTTAAAGAAAATCAGATCACTAATCATGGGTCGTAAACTTATGCTAGAAAATGGAAAAATGCAAATGGTAGTGTAATTCTTATAAAACATGGGAAATAAAAATTACAAAGAAAATATCAAACTCGATCTTTATGTGATCGATGGGATTGTCAATTGAATCAAGTTTGTGGGTTCGTGTATCAGGTGGCGCGGTGTTTTCGCACCTCCTGACACACCACCTCCTTAATATAACGGACGGACTAACAATCAATGATTTATAGTCCTGTCACCCAATGCAATGAAATCAGGATCAACGGCATCATCAAAGGTGTCAATTAACTCATGTGCGCCATGATAATGAAATAATGTTGTTGGTGAACTTAAATAAAAATTTCTATTAAACTTGTTAGTAACTTAGTACAATCTCAAATCTTAATGTTAGAGTTTTCTTTAATTCTCCAAGTTTTTTAAACGTGTGTGACTTTTTTTTGTGGTACGCCTTATTTAAGGTTATGAAGATGTTACATTTTGATTAACGTTGATATATTGGATAACTTATCTTGGATTTATAAAAAACTATATAGCATTTCTGACTTTCTTATGAAGTCGTATGCAAGTTAAGTATCAAAAGTATTGATTGCATTACCTCAAGTTATCAATGTATATATTTAAATACCAAGTCAGAAGCCAGGGTTACGTACCAAGTTGAAGACACCAGCTAAAATAAGGATTACAAGAAATTTAAGCAAAATAAAGCATTGCAAAAGTTGGAATGTTTGTAGTCATTCATAAAAGCAACATTACATGTCAATCTTGAAAATACCTTGCAAAAGAAACACTATTGATGATCTGATTTTGTTTTTCATTTGTTAATTTTTTTGCAGCATCTTGTTAATGTTATCCTTGGACAAATCTCCACTCCTAGCAATTGTGATACTTTTTTTATTACCGGTTGATATCACCTCGGCTGAAACGTTGAGAATACCATTTGCATCCATGTTAAAGCAAACCTTGAACTTCTGTTTACCTTTAGGGGCAGCTGGAACTCCATGAAGAGTAAACTTATCAAGAAATATGTTTTCTTTGGTATATTTTCCCTCACCCTGATATACAGGGAAAACCGCAGATACTTGGTTGTCCACGGATGTAACATAAACCTCCTCTTTTATGGTGGGTATGGGTGTGTTCCTTGGGATCACAACACTCATGATATGATCAGAAGTAATGTCAATGCCAAGAGAAAGAGGGGTGACATCGGATAGCACCACATCTTTCACCGCTTTGTTCCCATTACCACTTAAGTTTGCAGCCAACACCGCAGCACCATACGCGACTGCTTCATCCGCGTTAATACTCTTGCAAAGTGGTTTCCCGTCAAAAAACTCCATCAGCATCTGTTGCACCTTTGGAATCCGTGTCGACCCACCAACAATAACCACTTCATCAATATCCTTCTTCTCCATATTTCCATCTCTCAAGCAATTCTCCACATGCTTAATGCACATTTTGAAGAAACCAGCATTTAGCTCCTCAAACTTTGCCCTACTGAATTTTGTTGAAAAATCAGTACCCTCATACAAACAATCAATCTCAACTGGCGTTAGTGTCGTCGTCGACAAATCCCTCTTTACTTTCTCACATGCGATTTTCAACCTCATCATTGCTCTTGCATTCTCAGACAAATCCTTCTTTTCTTTCTTCTTAAACACTTCAACACAATGATTCAACATCAACTTGTCAAAATTTTCACCACCCAAATGAGTATCGCCACCAACCGCTTTAACAGTAATAGCACCCTCATTGGTGATCTTAAGAAGAGACACATCAAAGGTTCCACCGCCCAAATCAAATATCAAAACATTTTTCTCTTTCGGACAGTTTACATCAGCACTCCTATCAAGACCATACGCAATTGCTGCTGATGTTGGTTCATTGATCAAACGCGTAACATTAAGACCCGCCAACACACCAGCATCCATTGTCGCCTGTCGTTGCTTGTCATTAAAATACGCAGGAACTGTTATGACCGCATCAGTAACTGTTGTTCCAAGGAATGCTTCAGCAGCTTCTTTCAAATATTTTAAAATCATTGAAGATATTTCTTCTGGTGAAAACTTCTTTTCCATCGACTCATGTTCGAATACAATGATTGGCTTTTCTCCAGACCCTTCAATCACCTTAAAAGGTCTTGTATCAATGTCTTTCTGCACCACACCATCATTGAATCTGGCTCCCATCAAACGTTTAACATCTGCATATTAGTTGATAAAAATAACGAAAAGTTTAAAAATATATATATATCTATAAGATTGGATACTAAAACAAAGGGTGAGCGGTTTAATCTTGATCGGGTCATGTCAGGTTACGGGTACATAGTTCGTGTTCTTCCGGTGATTTTTGTGTGTATATCAAAAGCTTGAACAGAAAAAAAATAAATTCTCTAGCTAGGGTTTTATATATTGCTCAAAGAATGTAAAATTAGTTGCAATTTTGATCAAACGAACTTACCAAACACAGTGTTTTTAGGGTTTCTGGTGATTTGATTTTTTGCAGCCTCACCAACAAGAACTTCAATTCCATTCCAAGCAACGCAAGAAGGAGTAATCTTGTTACCTTGTTGATTCGGAATGATCTCAACGCGGTTGTGTTTATCAAACCATGCTGCAACACAGGAATATGTTGTTCAAAGATCAATTCCGATTGCAGTTCTTTCAACCGTTTTGTTCATCTTCAAAGATGTGCGTATAGCGTAAGTTCTCTTCAAATTTCAATTTTGTAAAGAAAGGAAAATTGAGGGATTTTCAGATCCCTGTGATCCCGGTGGTTTGTTGCGGTAGCCAAAGGAATGTATATCAGGAATTCTATAGGTCGTTTAACTTTCTTTCAATGTATACGCATTGACTTATTTACTTTGTGTAATTATATATGATTAAAATCTTTTAAATTTCGTTTTTAATACTTTTTCAAAATTGGAGATGTATATTATTAGTTATGATTATTTGTGACATTTTTAGTAAGTGGATCCCAAGTCTTGAGGAGTTTTCATCTTCATTGTTCGTCGAATTTTCGAGCCCCGTTCAAAGTAATTACAATTCTACAGGGTCTGTAGCGAAATATCATGAAAGTTGGCTTAGACGTGGAGCACTTGGGAATTGATCTCTCCTGGCACATCTCGTGCTCTATTGGGAAAGAAGAAAATGCATTCTTCTGGTTTGATAATTTGTTAGGTAAAGGTATATTGAAAGATATTCTCCCGAATCTATTTTAGTTGGAGTCTCATAAGAGATGTGTTGTACGTTGGGGAAAGAATTGCTTTGTCTTTTGGTAGGGATGGGCTTTGGTGTTGGAAATCAGTCCTCATTGATGACCTGGCTAAAAGTCAGTTGGGATTGCCACAAAGTTGGGTTGCTTCTTGGCAAGTGTTTGATAAACCAGATCAATGGTTGTGGGAGGATGAGTCTCATTACCAGTTTTCATCTGTCGTAGTCAGAAAGAAAATTGAAAGGAAAATGTTTTCGCAAGCAGATTACAAGTTCACATGGCTTAAGATTAGTCCCACTATAGGTCAACTAATTTGCTTAGGGAGCATTGATAAACCGAATTCCCACTAAAGATGACATCATTAAACGTGGAAGCATAATCGATCCTAGGTGTGTATTCTGCGCCTCTCGAGATGAATCAACAGAACATGTATTTCTGAAATGCCCTATAGCGTCTCAGGTTTGGGATCTAGTGGTGGGCTGGTATAAATGCCCACGTTTAAGCATCAATAATATTCGAGAATTGTTCGAAGAGATGAAGTCATGGCCGGAAAACTTGGGATACAAAAAGCTATATTGGTTGATCTTTATCTCTACTATTTGGAGCATTTGGAGGGGAGAATTGCAAAGCTTTTCAAGGAGTGGAATCAATGTCCAGTATACTTGTTCGACGAGATAAAATCACTATCTTTCTTATGGAGTTATGGATCAAGTATAAGAGTAAAAGTGAAAAGCTTTTGTGGTCAAATTGGTGTAAATTTTCCTTTTAAATTTGCTATGTAATCATTTTCTAGCCACTGACTAGTACGAAATAAAATGTTGGATGTTTAAAAAAAATAGTTATGATTATTATTTCTATAATTTTAACTTTATAATTTTGTTTTTAACACTAGACGAATTTTAAAGTACCTATATATAATAAGAATCATATAGGAACATGATCAAATACAAACCTTATTTTTTATAAAATCATTAGAATCAAAATGTTATTAAATATAACAAAGTGCTATCACTAAAAATTATGTTTAATATACAAACATATCAGTCTGAAAATAGTATAATAACACCTTATTATTTAAACTATCACTTTGAATATTATAATTTTTACAAAAAACATTTATAAATAATGAAGTGATATTTATAAAGTTTATGTTTTATATACAAACATAATATTGTGAAAGTATTATAATAACACCTTATATTTATACTAGCACCTTATATTGTGATATCACCTTGGTTCTCATAGTTTTTACGAAAAACATGATTTATATCTAAACCATCCCGTAGTATATATTACAAACAAAGTGGAACGATAAGATGTAATCCCGCAAACAGTTTAGAATGACTTGCCCGAAAGAACTAAACAATGGAAAATTTTGATGAATAGAACGCTGATTGATTTCTTTAGAGACTTTATTCTTGCAAAGAACAATCACCATTTGTGACTTCAAATCAGTCAAAATTGTTTTTTCTTCTTGACAAAGGACTCACTCTATTTCTCATGATCTGTGTGCATGTGTCTATTGAAGAGATAAAACAGAGTTTGAGAGAAAAACAGGATTTTCACTAAGATTCATTGATATTGATTTTAGAATAGATAATTAGTATTTATACTCAATTCTTAACTAACTAGCTAAATAACGGTTTTACCTAACATACGTCAATATAAGTAACTTCACTAGTTCACCGTATACAATTGGAAAACACAACAAAAGCATCTACCAAACCAAAAAAAAGATATTATATAACCAGAAAGTCCAAAGTATTCCCAACAAAATCCAAATTAAAGATATGTTTTACTGATTTTGACTTTGATTTTTATTTTGATTTTGCTTAAGGATGCGTAGAAGAGTGATGCTACCTTTAGTTATTTTTCTACTATCTTCATTTTCACCTTTTCTTCCATTACGTTGCTGCATTATAAAATTCGAACATTAATAAACGCACGTATAAGTCTAGTTTAAATAATATATCTATATGTATTAGTGGCTTCTTATAAAATAATCTTAAAACCACATTATGTATGTTCAACTATATATGTGAAATATACCTTTGGCATCGTGGTTGAATCATCAAAGTCTAATATATTAATATTCTTTAACATCACTGATGAAGCAGGTCGAAGTCTCCTAATAATATAATAAGAAAAATATATTAGTTTTAAAGTCGTCGAGTTTTGCAAGTCTATCCAATTTATATAACTCAAAATGACAAATAATTTGAAATTAAAAAGCAATACCTTTTTGGTTTCACAATTGTGACTGGTTGAACACGTGGCACCAATTGTTCATCTGGGGCTTCCTATAATATAGCATGTGAATGTTACAAAACATTTTATTCAACCACAAAAAGAAAAAAAAAAGTAACTACAAATTGAGAAATTATGGCATACAAAATAATAAGTATTAGCAGCAAGTAATATAGCTTTATGATGATAATTATCATAATAACAAAATATTAAAGTAGGAAAAAATGTGATTGTTAATGGACTCAACGCTATGCATTATACCCACATTCAGATTTCAGGTATTGATAATCTTGCATATGTTTTCCATGCACATATTGGTAAGCAGAAGCAAAATAACCTCTGTACATATAAATATATAATTATCACCATATATTAATTTCAAATTTCAACAGAGTGTACATGAAATCCATAAACAAAACCAGGTTCCTAGCTTTAGCTTTGAGTAAAACAAAATAATAATAATAAATATAATAATAATAATATTAAAAACATTGAAGTGTTCAACTATAAAGTGGTAAATAATATTTAAAAATAAATAACTAAACTAACCTCTTTATCTTCCTGTTTCGGTTGTACTTCCTCCACGGACAAAGAAACTTCATCTGCAACTAAAGATGGCAAACCACATAATAAGTTGACCCGCTATTTTTTCTTTTGAAATACAAATATTAGATTTTATTTTTTAATTACTGTATATAAAACAGAATAATCAGTGAATCAAGAAGCATATAAGGTCTAACCTGTTACTTCTTCACTGGCATCTCTTTCTTCAACTTTCTTAACCTCTTGTTTATCACACACGACATTTGGGTTCAAGACATCAACTTTCTGATCAATTTAAAGAAAAATTATCACTTTTATTTGTTACGAACGACTTTAAAACAACCATTTTTAGATAAAAACTTTACCTCCTCATTTCGATCTTCAAACTTTTCAAGATCACCGGATATTGATGAGACTTCAGTAAAACTTGTTCCCTGTGTCAATAGTGAAATAGAGTTCATCGCTTATCTACGCAAATTAATCCAAGTAATTTTGTAAAAATTTTATTTACAATAGTAGTGTAAATTGAGTGGGTCAACTACAGTTAAACAAGATTATATGTCTTAAGTTCTAAAAAAAATTGTGAAATATCAAAAAAGTGTACTTGCTTACATTGTCATCCAAAATGTCCTGATTTTCCAAACACTGAGACTCTTTGGGATTTGAAGACGAAAACTGTGCATTGGACTGAAACCAAAGTTAATAACATAAAAGATAAAATATGGCATTTAGAAAACAAACATGTAAATATTAATATATATTGTGCAATTTGAGAAAATTAAAGATCAAACTTACATCTTCCTCGTGTTGCGATTGGTCTGCCTTCACAATTGGAGAACTTTTTTCTTCATTTACATGTAACTCTGATTCACAAAAGGCTGACTCTAGGTTATCACAGCCTAAAATTTAAACAACGTAAAAAAGTAAAAAAAAATAATAATAAAAAATAAAGAAGGAATCAATGAATGTTTTATAAATAGGTTGTTAATTAAAAAAATGTATTCAAACTCATAAAAAGAGTGGTTATCAGAGAGCTTATAGTCTATAAACACAAACCAATAACGGAATCAAACTAATAAAAAATATTTATCACTGAATTAGGAAACATATAACTTCAGGTTGGATCTCTAACCTGTTATTTCTCCATTGGTCTCTCTTTCTTTAATTTCATTGGATTCTTGTTTATCAATCACAACATTTGGACTTAAAACATTAACTTTCTGCTTCATAAAATAAAATAAAAAAATCAATTTTGGTTGCGAGGAGCAATAAATAACCATTTCTTGCTAATGGTGCCTTGAATACCTCTTTACTTGGTTCTTGAAACTTTACAAGATCATTGGATTTTAATTTTACTTCATCAGAATATATTTCATCATCGATAGTAACCTGAACATTATTGACAGTTTTCAGTAAGAGTTGCAAATCTTTATTAAAATATAACTTCATGGAAATTAGAATTAGTTAATTACAGTAATAAGTCACCCAATGACATTAGAGTAGAATATATGGGCCTTTTAGAAGATATGAACAACATGATGTAACAAAATATAAAGACAAGTGGATTTTTTATTAAGAAAAATTGAAAAAATGAACATAGTTACATATGTAAAATATGTAAAAAAACGTGTAACATATGTAACATTTGCTCAAAAATTAAATAGACAGTGATTTTTTTTTTCTTTTTACATTTTTTTAAAGTAATCGGTGCTTTTTTTATTTTTTTTAAATAAGTCAAAAAAATGCATGAAAAAACAACCCTTTAAAAAAATTACATATGAATTTCTAGGGTTTTTCAACTCAAATAAGTTTTCATTGTATCCTTCTATATATGTATATTTAAAAGAATTTTCTGCTTACTGTGTCATTCAGTATGTCCTGCTTCTGAAAGCACTCTGAATCACTGGTATCTGAAGATGAATCTGGTGCATACTGAAAGTAAAAAAATTTGAAAAAAGTTTTCATTTTACAAAAAAAATCAATAATATTCTGCAAATGAGAAAACTAAAAAAGATACTAGCCTCTTCTGCCTCATGTTTCTTTTGATCTCCATGTGTTAAGAAAGAGACTTCATCTCCATGTAAAACTAACTCTGAATCACTAACACCTGACTCTAAAGTATCATATACTGCAATTTAAAATATAAAATTGTAAATTAAGCATAAAAATGATAAATAGCATATCTAAAAGAAAAAAAAATTTTGAATTTATAACCTGTTAAGTCACTGCCAAACTCTATGTCACCAAGGTCCATTAAATCTTCTTTGGCAAACACAACATATTCTAATGGGTCATTGGTATTCTAATCAAGATAATGATAAATTTATAAGTCCAGAGTTACTATATACAACAAAAATTTATAGCCATTTAGATATATATAATTTAACTACTGTATATACAAGCAGTATTATAATATACCTCGCTGCTTTGTTCTTCAATATTTGGAACATTCAATGATGTTGATGCTACTTCAACAGAGCTTGTTTCCTGCTAAATGACAACAGGAAATAATTTTGTTCCAAAATTTTAGAAATATTGTGCCAAAAATGATTATAAAAGTACATTATTATTTTAACTTTTAGTTAAACAGGTTTAATTGGTTGTAAGCTTTAAAATACACTTTGGGTCCATTTGACCAACTTGACATGTTTCCTTTTCAGCTACTTTTTTATTTTTTTTACTTAATTTCCAAATCACCTCAAAAACCACCTATAATAATAATAATACAAACATAAGCTACAACAATGAGTTTTCCTTACATTGATGCTAGATACAACACTAGTGTCAACATTTTCTTCACGGTGATTTGAACAAGACACTTGTACATCAACCTGAAACTAACAAACATTAATAAGATGACTTATATTAATATATAAATTTCAGAAGTCAAACTTACATTACAAACCTGGTTTTCTAAGTTCACTGTGGGGGAACAATCAGGAAGTAGTGGAACAGATGCAGTAAACTGAATAATAATAAATTTAATTCAAATCAATTAAGTGAAAATTAGCTCATTACAAACACTGTGAAATGAAAAGAAGTGTGTCTTCTTACAGTATCATTAATGCATTCCATTTTGATAGAATGTGAAGAAGATACTTGTGCATTTGACTGAAAGCAATGAATAAAAAGGTAAAAAAAAAAAAAACTATCAATTTGTAAATATTAAAAAAAATAGAACAAAATTGTGTGGTTGCATGAGTAGTAATAGAGGTGATGTTTGGTTGCATCCAACCTTTCAGGTCAGCATGAATTGTTATATGTAATTTTTCAAACTTATATATATATATACACGCTTTTTACCAGTTTTGACAAATATTGACCAACTTTGACAATTTTTTACAGGTTTTTACCGCCTACTGTTTTTATGGCCAATTAATTCCGATTTTTACAGCATGAACGGTGTACCACCTACCGAATTACGGATTAATTCCGATTTTTACAACACAGACCCTTAGAATAAATAAATGCCCAAACCAAAACCCCCGAAATTAAAAAAATAAATACATAAATTTGATCATTTTCTTCAACCATGAAAACCTTTCCACATGAGCATGAAGCTTTCATGAGATTGAGTTCATTTTCCAATGTAGCAAACCGTTCTTTTTCAGTGGTGAGGTTATTTCTCAAAGCATCAGCTTCATTTTCACTGGCCTGTTATACATATTAAAAAAAATTATTAACATATATTTTTACATATTTCTGATTACTAAAATTAGTAATTACATGTTTCCAAAATCAGAAAAATCAATTATATTTTTCCCCTTATTCTAAAATCCATTAGTAAAAGTAAGGGTAAAATAGTAATTGATGGTCTTGAGAGGAGAAAATATGTAAATTCCTTACTAAAAGTAAGAGTACAATTGACATCCGATAAGTTAATTTTAACACAGTGGGTAAACATGTAATATATATGTGTGTGTGAGTTTTTTAAAACAGAGAACTATGTAATTGATTTTTTGGCTTGGAAAAAAAAAAGTAAATAGGAAGGGAAATATGTAATTACCCCTTAATAGAAATTAGTCGGATTGAAATATTTATAAGTAATTTTTTAATTTATTTATATATACACAGAGTATAGTTCAAATGTAAACAATAAAATCTAATAATATTGATAAGGACCAATTAGTGATTAATAATCCAGTTAATCCAATTCACGATTAACTGGCAATTCATCCCAATTTTTACAACATTGATTTGAAGTTAATAAAAAAAATTACCTCTAACTTGTTCTTGTATTCTTTCAAAACTTTCCACAAAGCTCTAGAGAAGTTTGAAAGAATCTGATACTCTCTAGCTTTCTTATCTGGATCATGAATAATTTCCTTCATAGATTTGTTCTTTTTTAATTTTATTTCAATATTGTCTGGAAACTCAAATGATAAACCACTGGTTTCAACCTCTTTATCTGATTTTGTAATTTTCTCTGTCCAAACAAGTAAAACAACCTTAAAAAAATTTAAATGTGCAAAAAAAGCAAAATAAAACGTTGGCAAATAAATTTGTGCAACCTTCTTTATGAGGCTGATGATGAATATCACCCTTCACTTCATCATCCTGAAATTAGCAATGCCAAAGTCAATAAGTATGAATATTCAGACGTTAATCAATAAAAAAAATATTATTTTTTTAATTAATTTTTTTTTTTGGTTACCTTGCTAACTTCATTACTACCAAATTTCATTCTTTTAGCTGCTTCTACTTTTGGCAACAATTGAGTCCGTCTTTTATTGCCAGGTGGCTGATCGTCAAAGCTTTCAAACCTAAAATAAAATTTAAGCTCCTGATATTGATTTCATTATTTAAAAATAGAAAAAAAATGAATATATTATACTTTATGTTCATAAATGGTGCAGCTTGTCTTAATAGATACGATGTATCATGGTAATCTTCTTCACCAGGTTTTGCAGTTAGAATCTACAAAAGATTATTAATTATCCAACAAATTATAGAACACGAAAATTAAAAGAAAATTATGAAACACAAAATTGTTAGATCTATCATAATCTTATGAATAGAATAAAGGAGCATACCAATGCCATTCTTTTCTTTCCTTCTAAGTAATCACGTAAATATTTGGTTAACTGACAAAAATAGAGAATAATATTGTCACAGAGGCAAAATCAAAATTTAAAATAAAAATATAAATAAAAAAGAACATGCATTAATAAAGAAAATATGTTGAGAGTTTACCATTGAGTTTTGGAAATGTTTGTGTAGAGGCTTTTTAGGATTCTTTTGGTGCTCTAATAAGGACTGAAGATAAAAATCAAACAATTATTTTAAAAAATAAACTAAAGTAAATATTGTATATTAGGAGTTTAAGACATCAACAAATGAAAATGATTTGTAGTAATTTGTAGAATGCACAAAAGCATATGTATAAACACACACAAAGACATGCATATGTATATAGGATTGAGTTCAAAATAGATCCACTAAAAATAACTAATAATTTAATCCTAAAAATAATGTTCTAATTTTGAAATTGGTGTGTATTGGTTAGTGATGCATACTGCATAAAAATGTAAACTTAATAAAAAACAATATGTTTTACTATCATAACTATACACACACACTGAGAGAGATGAAGAGAATAAACTAAGCAACCTAAACAATATGTTTTGAATTTATAACAATAGTTTCCATACATACCCTTAAACAGAGTCCAAAAACCATTGAAGTATTATTAATAAAATTGCTTTCTTGAAGTCTGGCTCCCTGTCAATAACATAAAAAGTAGTCAGAATCGCAAGTCAAAATGAAAATAAGCAAACTAATGAGAATTCACTGACAATAAGCACTAACACGTGTAAAATAAACAATAAAAAATAACTGAAAAAATTAATTATGACAATCAAGTTGCATGTACTTTCAATTAGTTTGTGAAATAACAGAACTAAAAACAACAACAACAACAATAATAATAATAATAAAATGAACCTGATTTCCAGTCCTCTTTTCTCTTTCAGCTCCCGCAAGATCAACTATGGTCAATATAGCAGTGCAGGATTGATCTTCATCATGGTTATCAAGGTCACAACGAATGTTTATAATGCACTGTGAACGGCTGGAAAAAAATTAAATTAAATTAATAATCACATTTAATCTATATTATATTATATATTATAACCATTTGATAAAGACAAGATTGTCTTTTTTACATTACTTTTTAAAAGTTTTAAAGGGCATAATTGTTTTTTTATGAACTTGATTGCCTCATTATCCAGACACATGACAATTATGTAACTAAATACTAAAAGAGTAACTGAATAGTATTAATTATAAATGCCATAAATTAGTTAAACTACAACTTCATTTTGTTGTTATTAGAATTGATACCAAAAGTCCTTTTAAAATCTAATTATGTAAACCTTAAATTTCCTGTCTATCTAAATTCTGAAAATTGTTTTAAATTTATATAATTTCATAATTTATATTAACTTATTCTATAAGCTTTTATTAAACCTTCAAATTTAAATGAGATTTCACCAATTAACTGTTCAAGCTTTTTACTAGTGTGTGTGTTAGTGTGTTGTGTTCTATACTGAATATTAATTTGTCATGATATTATAACAATTTCACATCTGACATGTACCTTGACTGAATATTGGAATTTGTCATCGCAGTAGAACGCTTTAACATTCCACTTGCAATCAAAGATTCAGCCTCTTGAACATCATGAATGACCACCTGTTTATCTCAAACAGATCAAACACTTTTATAATAAACAACTTAATGTATTGAAAATAGTTCTAAAAAAAGATGATGACATAAACATAAAAAGTAAAGACAACCTCTTTAAGACCCTTAATATTTGATTGTTGCATATATAAATCACCTCCTTCTTCTGATAAATCCATAATCTTTTCTCCTTTTCCTCGTTCTGAATATATTTCAAACATTGACAGATAGAAACTCCTGCAGAAATATAACAAATAAATTATTTAAAAGTTCTGACATCCGGTAAGAGTGTTCACGGTTCGGTTCATGCAGTTTTGACAGAAGTTTTAGACCAAACGACTGCGGTCTTAACTAGTTATTTTATTATACTTTAAAAAAAATTATTTGCAATACATTTTTCAAATTATAAAGATGGTTCACAAATAATATACATATACATAATTGCATATTTGCATATTCCAAACATAAAAATAATTAAACAGACCGATGTACGCAATTAAATCAAGTTCCAAACAATATGCCAAACTGTTAAACTGTAAATCGACCGGTTAAACCAGCAAACCGAATAAACTAGCCAATTTGCTATTTGGTATCATGATTATAGAGGCAATGACTATGATTTTAAAATAAAAAAACATGAAACAAGATATATTTATACATATATATACAATGAAACGATCAATTCACTAATGACCTTGAAGATTTGGATTTGCAGCTCTCGTTTTGTGAAAATATCTGGCGAAGAGCAAGAGAGACCATACCAGGTTGTCTGGTACTTCCAAAAATAGTATGAGTTTTACCAGATCCACTTGGACCCATTGCTGCAAGCATTCCACTTTTGCCCTTTATAAAGTCCACAACTAGTGGATTCATCATCTTCTCATAAACTTCATTCTGTCATCAGAAAGAAACTGAACTTTTAGAAAACTTAAACAGCATTTCTTATACAAGATTGACCACATTATGATGATTGTTTATAATCGTAACAGTTATTAGTCTCAAAATTGAAAAAAAAAAACTCGAAATATTACAAAATAATCAGTCTGATTTGAAAAACAAACACGCATCTTCTCATAGTTTTATTTCGAAATTGAAGAGAAATTGTAGTTTAGAAGTATTACCTGAGACGATTCATCACCAAAAACATGCGAAAACCCTTCATAGACTTCAGATTTCGTGCGTCTAACATCTGTCAAGCTTTGTGGAGCACATAGAGTGACAGAATGCAAATCGTTCACTCTCAAACATATGTCAGTCTTCTTCTTCCCTCCAGCCTTCGTTTTCGAAGCATCTTTAATCGGAGGGTTTCTAGGCCATACATTCTTTTCAGCTTTGATCTTAGATGATCCTCCAACTTTTTGCTGCTTTACGATAGGTCTAATGCGAAGAAAAACTTTGAGTTTTTCCGAATCCGAGGGCTCGTCGGGAAACGAAGACTCTGAAACCTCCGTTTTATCGGGGAGGTTGATGGAGAGGATGTCGTCAATGGGGAAGGAGCGTATAGCTGAAGAGGGTTTGGAAGACGGTTGTTGTGAGAAGGGGGCAGCGGAGAAAGGAGTAGGTCTGGCTCGCCGGTGAGGGTTTCGCCGGACGGTGACGGTGCTAGGGCACGGTGGCGGACTCTTCAGCTCCATTTTGGCGTTGTTTTCTCGGTGATCGGTGAATCTAAGGAGCTTCGATTGTGTTAACCGGGAAATGTTTGCGTTTGAAATTTGATTAAAAAGATGTGTATTTGTAGTATTTGGAGTTTAGACCATTTAATTATTTGATTAAAAATAATAATAGTTTTGTTAAAATTAATATTGATAAAATATTTTACGGAAACTAAAATAAACACAATAAAATCAAAACCCGCTTGCACATTTTTTTTTATCAACGGTCATTTACTCCCACCAACGGTCGGCTCCAACAAATAAATTATTGATTGTGCTCGAATATTCATAACTGCTGAGCAACCTGTCCATAGCTAACCCAAGCTATGCAGCGGTGTTACCTGCGAACCGCTCCAACTCACTGCCACATCATCCCCCTTAACACTAGAGAGCATTATTCTATCATGTTAAATACACTGTTACCTAACGGATGAGGGAGTGGGCTCGGTATAGGAGCGGGTACTTGTCACACCCTGCCGGTGGCGGAAAACACCGGCGTGACGTAGTGATTGTTCGGAAGCTCAATGGTTTTTATTAAAC
>WOUH02000009.1:613544-639982 GCA_009936405.2 Stevia rebaudiana
TCTTTGGAAAGATAACTCAGAGTACTTAGTCATGGACTCCGAGTTTGCATCATTTGGACAAGTTTTGAGCAAGATATCGGTCGAGCAAGATGAGTAAAACTTTCTGTCCAGAATCGTTTTTATATATAAGTTTTTAAAGAATGTTTTGTTATGTTTTCTTGTAAGATTAGTCCATGATTACTTGTTTAACTTGTGTTTAGATGTTATAAGAGTGTGAACAAGGTGTTTAGAGTGGATCCTTATGTCGGGAGAAGGCGAGAATCTTTGTGAAAACTTCAAACTGTGCGTTCCCGGGCTTGTTCTTGCCTTTCTTCGTCACTCTTGGTTCTCTACAGCCTTGGTCATTTTAGGGGGTTAATGTGATGTGTTAGAGTGAGGTAAGTAGGTAACAGTAGCTTAGTGGTGTATAGAAGGTGCTAGAGGGTGTTTAAGTGGCTGGAGTCGGTTGTTGAGAGGAGAAGTGGTGGTTTCGGTTGTTTGGAGAAGAAAATAGGAGAAGGGTTTGTTGATGGGTGGACCGATCACCCTTGTGTCTTCTTTCTTTATTCTTCCAGCCATTGAAAAGGTGTGCAAGTCAACATGGTCCTTTTCTATGAATCTATGATGTGATGTGATTTGTCTATGGGAGCATGGTGGTACTTAGCTAGAGATATGATGTAATTTGTCTATCGAAGCATGGGGGTAGGGTAAGGGACGTTAGTTTCTAATGTATGAATAATGATTAATTTGTTCTTCTACCAAATGTGAATTAAAATATAATTGTAAGTGTTAGGAAGGTTGGTTGTTAAATGAAGTGGTGAAATGATGACCGACGTGGGCATCACCAAAGTGTTGATCCAACTCTCCATAACCTTTTTTTTTAGTTCGTGGACCACTTATATGAATATATTTATATTCATAATTACTTACAAACATTCAAAATAATAATTTATGGAGTAAAAGAAATTGTCGTGGTTTGGTAGTAGGACATGGTGGCTAAAGGGAGTGTGTGTATGTATGTATATCTTATATATAAATCTTTTTTAGATTTTCTTTAAATCTTATAATTATTGTTGGTTTTCTTGAGTCTTTTTTGTAATGAGTATTCTTTCATGTGGTCGGGTGTTGACTCGGTTTGTTTCACAATTCGTTTTCCGATAAATAACGATAATGAAGGTTAAAGACATTGTATAATAATAAGATATGGTAACGGTTTTACCTAAAATTTCGGGGTATCACAATGGGTATATACCCCTCCGCATTGTCCTTGATGTATTTAGTTAGTATTTGTATTCGTTTAGTACTTTTGTTATGTGTATTAAACAGATGTATTTTATTTTGGATGTATATTATGGTAGTGTTGGTTGTTTAAATTGTAATGTGCGTTTGGTATTTTTTTTTTGATTTAAATATGTAATGTGGGTTGGTATTTTGGTTGTTTAAATGCAAGTAATTGTTTAAAATAGTATTTTGCTTATTTAAAATTGTATTGTGTGTTGATATTTTGGTTGTTTAAAAATTGTAATGTGAGTTTGCGTTTTGGTTGTTTAAAATTGTATTTAGTGTGCTGATATTATTATTAATCGAAGTGTTAAAAAAATGTAAAACTAATTGATTAATTTTAAAAGACATGTGTAAACGTATATCAATATCGTATCGGGGCGACAAAAGTAACATTGGTTATAAACCCGTGAACCTTCGTTCACAAACAATTAAAACACGTAACCCTGTACAAACCCGTAAAAATTATTTCGTAATCGTAAAAATTTGGTTTAACTCGTAACATAACAATTCAACGCAAAAGAAAACGTCTACACATGTCGTATCGGGGCGACAAAATATAATAGAACGTCTTACCAAAAAAAAAAAAAACCCTATACCCCACGTATAGTGCTATATGTGGCGTATAGCGCTTGACATCGACTGCTGTACGAGGTACTAGGTTGTTGGACGAAAAGTTACCTATACGCTACGTACAGCCCTATACGTGGTGTATAGGGTGGGCAGGGGTGTGGGGATATGCTTTGGGGTGTCCAAATAGCATCACCCTAAGTTAAATCTATTTTGGTATTTTCAATATTTTGTTAAAATTGACAACACAAGATGGTACTGTTATTGTCAGTACTTTCTCATTAACTATAGTTCAAAAAAGTCTTTGTGAGAAGCATTCTTCATCTTCCTCCTTTTACTTTCTTTCACAACATCCTGCAACCGTATCTCCAAGCAACGATGGCCGGAGAAAATTTTTCTTTCTGAATACAAACCTCACCCTTTTACCCCGTCTTCCCAATCAACCACGAACTTAAAGGGGTCAAACAAAGAGACGACGATGGAGTTATGAACTTTGTTAGTGGAAAATTTTTGTCGGTCGGAGGGTCACCGGACCCCTGGACGCCGATGCTAAAAACAGATCAAAACCTCATTAGTTGTTCTAATAATGACCGACAGTTGTTTCAATTGCTAACAACTGCTGTACCGATCACTTGTTGCGTATAAGATCCAAACCCCATCAGCTGTTGCTAAAAAATCTATCCATAAACGTTGTCTTAAACAACCAAACCTATTGTATAATTTACAAAAACCATCCATACTACTTTTATTTCTCTTAAAATGTTTAACAAACGTGAGACTAAGGAAGATATAGGAGATTGATTATGTAGGAGAAATATGGCTGGTTAAGACGAGCCATGAATCTTACCTCTTCGACGGGGATAAAACTGACGAACCTTTATGCAGACCCCAAGGGGGATATAAACGGAAAGGTAGATAAGTCAAAAGAAATAGAAGTCTCCCCAAGCATACCATTTCCATGAAAAGAAGCATGGGAAAGAAGCAATGACTGCTACAACCCACAACAAGAGGCACGCTCAAGAAGGTTCCCAAGGAACAGTAGTCAAAGACATGCAGAAAGAAGGCAAGTCCTGAGTTTCCAAGTAGATAAGAGAAGATATCCAACCAGATATAGAAGTCTCATGCCAGCTAGACTCAACATGGCCAGCACCATGGAGTCTATAAATAGAGACCCTCAGCAGCAGGTAAGATGATCCTATTCCAATTCCTCCACTCTCTCTCTATCTTCTCTCTATTTACATTTCATCTTTATTCTCTCAAAAGCCCATACTTATCCTCACGCCGGAGTCCGATCGCAGGAGAAACCCTCCTGCGATGAGACTAATGGTTTTTCTTGCATCTTAGCAGGTCAGTTAGCCAGTAAAGGTCATAAAGAAGCTCGGATTTCACTTTGGACATCCCCATTATTAGTTACTGCAACATTGGCGCCCACCGTGGGGCTCGTTTACAAAACATTTGTCTTCTAAACGAGTCTCATTGACTTGCAATGTGTTTTTGTCTCTTGTGTTGCACAAACGAATTATGGAGGACGAAGTGAACTCCATCGATGTCGCTAATCGACACTCTCATGGATCAGCCCCCGACGTGGCCGATATGATCGATCTAACTCCTTCGGAAGTTCGTGAAAATTTCTCCCGTCTTCAAGAACTTATGAATGACCACATTCATGAGGAACGAATAAGGGGAGTATGAACCCGTCTGGCCTACGATGAGGGCCCTAGTGCTCCTCAACAGGCACCAATAGAACATCCGGAAGGTCCAACCTTTCCTGAGATCTTTGAAGAAGAGCCTTTCGTCTCTACGCCAACACCAACATTCATACCACCAACAACCTACCATTTTATAGAAGGTTTCGGTACAACAACAGTAAGACCAGACGCTGGAATCCTCAACATGTGTTAACAAGGTCGCTATAACCCTGAGCCAACGTTCCAAAACCAGAACACCCAGTGGGCCTTGGAAAATGTATAGCCAGAATTATCCTTATAACGCGTATGCTTGTCATCCACCCTACTACCCTCAATATGTCCAGAATATACCTAACCACACTTTCCCCGACATGCCTCCCCGCAAATCGCTAGTCAGAACCTATTACCATCAATCTCGATTAGAACAACCTCCCACAGCCTTATGTCCCAACCAAAGACACCAAATTTTCCGCTAGGATTGCAAATTTCCCATTCCCCCCCAAAAACCAAAATGCCTAGTAATGTCAAAACCTACGATGGTTTGGGGGATCCAGTAGACCATGTGGAGTTGTTTACAGGGGCAGCACTGGTGGAACGATGGTGCCTTCCCCTGTGGTGCCATATGTTCGCACAAACTTTAGTTGGACCGGCGAGGTTGTGGTTCAACAGCTTGCAAGAGGGAAGTATCGATAACTTCGAAGATTTGAAAAAAGAATTCTTGGCAAATTTCATGCAATGAAGAAGGCATACGAAAAAACCGATCGAAATACACAACATCAAACAAAAAGAAGATGAAGACTTACGAGCCTTCATTGAAAGGTTCAAACTAGAGAGTTTGAGCATCGGCGGAGCCAAGGAACAAATGAGAATATCCGGATTCGTACATGGAGTAAGACCCCATCAGTTGATAGAAGAATTGAATAGAAAGGTTCCAAAAACGATGGAAGAAGCTCTCGAACGAGCAGAAGACTTTCTTAGAGGAAAAGAAGCAGCACAAAGCCATGACGTGTTCAAAAAAGGTAAGTCACAGACCTGGAAGCAAACTGCAACGACAAAAGAAAGCTACGCAAGAGGCTCATCATATGCGGAGCGAAGATCTCAACACAAAACAAGGGACGCAGAAAATCCCTACCAAAAACAACTGTACACCTCGAGGTTTCACACACGAGAAGATGACAAAGGAAAATTGGTTCAATTTACCGCTCTTACAAAAATGCCAGCAGAAATGCTAGCCACTGAAGAAGCTCGTTTTGGGTTTAGACCCCCGAACCCGATGCCAAAAAATTTGGTAGACAAAAGCTCAACCAAATTCTGTGAGTTTCATGGAGAACGAGGACACTACACTAATGATTGTTTCCAATTGAAGAAAAGGATCGAAGTCGCAGTAAAGTCATGGGAGTTGGCACACTTGGTAAAAGACATAAAAGACGGCCGGCCTAGAGAGGAGAAAGGCCGACACGAGAAAGATAAGGCGGTAAAAAGAGAAATTCTCATGGTGTCCAAAGAGGTGGAAACTCCGCACCCCCGTACCAAGAAGTTAAAATCATGGATGAAGGCAAAAATCATGTCCGCCCCCCCCCCCCCCCCCCAACAAGCACGAAGCAGCCCCGATGATAATCAAGGCAAAAGCAGAAAGGCAAGAAATACATCGAGTATACCTTGATGGGGGAAGCGCATTAGAAATCATGCATGAACATTGTTTTGTGCAACTCAAAAAAGAAGTACAGGAGAGACTTGTTGTCTCTCACACCCTGTTGGTTGGTTTTGCTAGGGAAAGGGTGACTCCTATAGGAGAAATTAGCCTGGCCATCGTGATTGGGCAAAGAATCTACCATGGCACATAAACTCTCAAGTTAATAGTGATCAGGGCTCCCTCACAGTACAATGTGATAATCGGGAGACCAGGGATCAGTGCCTTTGGAGCAGTAGTTTCCACAACCATGGCCTGATGAAATGTCCCACAAAGGTAGGAGTCTGCACTCTAACCCCATCCCCTGAGTACAAAATGGTAGCAACAATAGAAGAAGTAGCCAGCCAAGAAACAGTAAGTATCAACCCCAGGTACCCTGATCAGGCATCAAAATAGGACCTGAACTAACCAAAGAACGCAGCTGATAAACCTCTTAAGAAGAAACCAAGACATTTCGCTTGGTGCCCTGGCGACATGACGGGAATCCCCTGGAACGTCATAGAACATGCACTGAACATACAACCAGGTTATAGGCCGGTCACACAAAAGAAAAGAGGAATGGCACCAGAAAGAAGCCAGGCAGTCGGCAAAGAAGTCAACAAATTAGCAGATGCAAGGATTCCCCGGGAAGTCAAATACCACTCCTGGGTGGCTAACCCTGTCATGGTTAGAAAACCCGACGGGAGTTGGAGAATGTGCGTCGATTTCAAAGATCAAAACCAAACATGCCCTTAAGACTGTTATCCTTTGCCAGAAATCGACCTAAAGGTAGATTCATTGGCCGGTTTTAGTTTCAAATGCGTCTTGGATGCCTATAAAGGGTATCACCAGGTTTAGATGAGACGGGAAGATGAAGAGAAGACATCCTTCCACACAACCAAAGGTATTTTTTGTTATCGAAAAATGCCATTCGGTTTAACAAACGCTGGTGCAACGTATCAAAGGGTGGTCGACAAAATGTTCGAAAAACAGTTAGGAAGAAACATGGAAGCATACGCCGACGACCTAGTCATACGGAGCAAGAAATGATTGAAGATATCAAAGAAACGTTTGAAAATTTACGGAGGATAAATATGAAATTGAATCCTGGAAAATGTTCATTTTGATTTGAGGAAGGACGTTTTCTAGGGCATGTGGTAAACAAACAGCAGATAAAAGCCAATCCAGACAAGGTAAAGGCAGTACAAGATATGGCGTCACCAAAAAGTGTAAGAGAGGTCCAAAGCCTAAATGGAAAGCTGGGAGCATTGCACAGATTCCTATCCAAATCGGCAGAAAGGTCCCTACCATTCTTCAAAGTATTAAAAGGGTGCGTAAAAAACTTTTAGTGGACACCACAGGCTGAGAGAGCTTTCCAAGAGATGAAAAAAATATATAGCGAGTATTCCCCCAATGGTAGCCCCAAAGGAAGGTGAAAGCCTATCGTTGTACGTAGCAGTAATGGAAGAAGCAATCAGTTCTGTTCTCACTATCGAAAGCGAAGGGCAACAAATACCCGTCTATTTCGTCAGTGGAGCCCTAAGAGAAGCAGAAACAAGGTACTCAGTGCTAGAAAAAACAGTAATGGCGATTGTGCACACAGCAAGGCGGTTGCGAAGATACTTTCAAGCTTATCCAGTAAAAATACTGACAAATCAGCCAGTACGGGAAGTCCTGGCAAAACCAGAAAACTCGGGAAGGCTGGCAAAATGGGCGATTGAGCTGGGGGAGCACGGTTTAACGTACACGCCCCGGGTAGCAATCAAAGGCCAGATTTTGGCCGATTTCCTGGTGGAAAGCCAAAGTTTGGATTCAGAAGTCATGGAAGTTGAAGAAGAAGTGAAGGAACCAGGAAAATGGGCGCTCGACACCGACGGAGCTTCCAGTACCGAAGGGGCAGGAGCCGGCATAATACTTATCGATCCAAAAGGAATAGAGCTCACATACGCCATCAGATTGAACTTTAAAAGCACCAACAATGAAGCCGAATACGAGACGTTAATGGCTGGTCTGAAGCTTGCCATAAGCATGCATGTATCACACTTAAAAGTCCATGTGGACTCTATGTTAGTAGCTAACCAAATAAATGGGAGTTACGAAGCAAAGGAAGAAACTATGAGAGCATACATGTCGTTAGCCAAACAGCTAATAAAAAATTTTGTGGTTTGTGAAATATCCCAGATATCCAGAACCCAAAACAAAAGGGTAGACACATTAAGGAAGCTAGCCTCTATAACGTTCGCCCACCTTACCAAGAAAGTCCTGGTAGAAGTCTTGGAGGCAAGATCGATCGAGATAAAGGAAGTCAAAGACATAGTGGAAGAGGAGGAAGAAAGCTAGATAACACCATTTGAAAGACTACCTTGAACAGGTTACCTCCTAAGATGCCCAGACGAAGCGGCAAAAATCAGGCTGAAAGCACAAGGGTACGTTATAAAAGAAGGTTACCTTTTTAAACTATCTTACCTTGCCCCATTACTAAGATGCTTAGGACCTGAACAAAGCAGGTACGCCATAAATGAAGTACACAAAGGCATATGCGGGGCACACGTTGGTACACGAACAGTGGTTGCGAAATGATGAACATAGGGTATTACTGTCCTACGATGTATAAAGACACGATAAAGGAGCTGCAACGATGTGAATCTTGCCAAATACACGCACCAACAAGGAATACCCCCAAATATGACCTAGTAACAATCAACGCAACATGGCCATTCCACAAATGGGGAATGGACATCGTAGGGCCTTTTCCTCCCAGCAAAGGCAATATCAGGTTTTTGCTCGTCGCTGTTGATTATTTCACTAAATGGCCAGAGGTCAAACCTCTGGCAACGATAACTAGAAAACATGTTATAACCTTTTTCTGGGAAAACATCGTATGCAGGTATGGCTTACCAGGCGTCGTAATAATAGACAATGGAAAACAGTTTGCTGAAGAACCTTTTAAAGGCTGGTGCAATGCCTTACACATCGAGCAAAGATGCACTTTCGTCGCACACCTACAGGCCAACGGCCATGTGGAAAGGATGAATAGAAGCATAGTGGAAGGGTTAAAGGCAAGGCTCGACAGACAAGGAAAAATTTGGCTAGAGGAGTTGCCTAGTGTCCTATGGGCAACAAGGACAACAGAAAAAACAAGTCAAGGAAGAACTCCTTTTAGCCTGATGTTTGGGTCAGAAGCGGTGATCCCCACCGAAGTAGGAATAACATCACCTCGAAAATACCAGTTCAAAGAAGACGAGAATGACAACGAGGTTTTAATGAACCTCGATCTTTTAGAAGAATCAAGAGAACATGCGAAGATCAAGGAAGCCAAATATAAACTCCAAATGGAGAAATATTACAACGCTAAAGTGAGGCCAGAAAGATACAAACCGGGGGATCTATTGTTGAGAAAGAACGAAGCTAGTCCAGCGGAGAATACCGGAAAAATGGGCCCACGATGGGAAGGCCCGTACCAGATTGAAGAAACTCAACAAAAGGGAAGTTACAAGCTAAGAGACATGAGCGGAAAGAAAGTTCACCGGCACTGGAACGCAAGCAACCTGCGACACTTCCATGCCTAAGTAACTCGCGTTTAGGTTTTTTTTTTTTAGTTGTACGCAAAAGCATGTTGTAATCACTATCTGAAGCTTAATAGTTTTTATCTGTTGAGATAGTGAATCTTATGTAATGAAGAACAATGATTTGTCTTCACATTTTGTAAGGTATGCAATACCAACGATTCATGGAAAACACATTCATTTTCTTTTAGTATCAAGATGAAAGTTGTTAACAAAGCATAAACTTTTAGAACAAAAGAAAAGCCTAGCCGCAATAAAAGCCCAACCTGGTTCCATCTTTCACATACATATACAAAAAGCCAGACAAATAAAACAAGTCTGCTAAACAAAATAGGATCCGGCCTTGTCCTACCCATACAAACGGCCAGGCAAATAAAGCAAGTCTGCTAAATAAAATGGGATCCAGCCTTGACCTACCTATAAAAAGGCTGATCACCTTTACAAAACATTTTAAAGCAATTACAACATAACACAAACATAAGAGTAATCTATTGCGTAACAAAGAGAAAGAGATAAACACACAACGTAAAGGTAAAGGCAACAAAGGCCTGAAACGTAGTACAAAACAAAGGAGCAGGCATCCTAAAACAACAAACAATAACCAAACAAACATCACAAGATCAACCAACAGCTTCAAGCTTCATCGCCAACCACAGAAGGATCCACTGGCAACTTTGAAGAGGCAGACACGCTTGCAGGAGTAGAACGGTGGGCAGCAAGGGGAGCAACCGATGCTGAAGGATGCTGGCTATTATGGCCAGAACTAGCTTGCCCTTGAGAAAAAAGAGCCTCCTTGGAGTCAGCAGGCATAGCACTCTTCAAAGTGTCAAGAGAGGCGTCTCAAAGAGTGGAAATCATGTCAACATAAGGAAAAGCCATACCTTGAAAGTCCTTAATAGCAAGCTGGAGTTTCTCTCAAGAATCGGGGCCATGGTAAGGCAAACCCTCCATTGCCTGACCCTTAGCGGCAGCCTTATACCCAGATTTCAAACCAGTAAACGGCCAAACTAATGAGCAGCCTTCTGAATCTTAGCAAGTGGGTGCAAAAACTCAACACTTTTCCGAAGACAATCAAGAACCATCTTGAAACCCTCTTCCACTAGCCATTTTTTCTTAGCACCCAACCTAGAAACTTCATCAACCAAAACCTTCTTCTCGACCAAAAAGGCCAGCTTTTCCCCCGCAAGTTTCTCACGCTCAGTTTTCAACTCAACACGCTGATTTTCAATCATCTTCAAAGAATTTTCCATTTCAACCTTGGTAGCTGCAGTGGTATATTGCAAAAACTTCTCTTTTTCCAAAAACCTCCTTTCAGTCTCAACAAGAAGAGCTGTTTTCCCCATAAGCTCTTCATTCAGAATGCGTTTCTCATCCTCCAATTCCTGAACCCGGAGGTTTTCTTCTCGAAGATTACTAGTGAGAATAGAAACTTTAATTTGATTCTTCTCAAGAAGGCCAGAATTAGCAAACCAATGTCTACGAATATCAGGAAGCATAGAACCCAACTGAGCCCAATGAGAAAATGCATGATCAACCAAGGCAGCATCACTAAGAGAACCAACCACCAAATTTTGCCCAGGTGTAACAAAACCTAAAGCAAGCTTCCTACCACCATCAAGATCAGAGAAAACATCTACATTCAACAAATCCCAAGATGGAGCAAAAACAGAACTGATCCTAATCAAGACGAGCACTCACTGGAGATGAAAGAATCTCTTTCTTACTGGCCTTTTTGCCTTTCTTCTTGCTTTTCATCTTAGGGATATCAACAACATCATTATCACTAGCCGTCTTCTCAGCTGAAGAGTCAAACACACTTATGTCATCGAAAGGAACTGATAGAACCTTAGTAGAAAGTTTGGGTTTTTTAAGAACAACTTTTAATTGGGAAGATCGAGTTCTGGCCTGCTTCAGATCGGGGCGTATCACGCAGGGATCAAGCCTCTCGTGCGCATACCGCGGGCGGGCAGAAAATCAACTTTTTATAAAAGATTATACAAAAGACTCTATATGCGACGAGAAATCTAATGTGTTTTAAAACACATCCACCTTTCTACAAAGTCCTAGTACAATTTTACTGATCACATCTTAACTTGTTATACCGACATTAAGCATCTATACTCTACGTGTAGTATGCATGTGTTCCTTAGATTTGACGCTTGGACATTAATCAATAGGGTAATCCAATGTCTTCACCTGATTACGTTGGCATGCACCCAAACCTTGTTTGCATCCATACAATATCGTCTCATCCAAAAACTTTCGTCATTAATTATTGTGCCAACAATAATAGAACTAATGATGCTTCATTATAGTAGTAAAACTAAGAGTGCTTAGATCATGAGGTGACCTTGTCACCCTATTAAAAGCTATCGCATACTAGCATTTTATCACGTGTCATCTACACGTGAACGAAAGAATGTTAGAGTAATCAATACAGATACATTCCTAGGATAGGTTCAACTGACTAATGGAACCTCATACATACCGAGGAATAGGAATACCACACAGACTATGAAATGATTCGCTACATACAAGAACTAAATACACATAGTAGTCATGATCTTCTAGGAGTTGAAAACATACCTGACTTGTCACTTATGTATTAGACAAGCACATCAAATATTTCACCTCCCTTCAAACTAAGCTGGAACCGTGGGTACCAGCAAAGCCTTAATCGTGATAGATCGTATGGGTGGTGGGTTAACGACTAGGTTTTCCCTACGTATACCATGTATACAAACTACTTTCGATGCATCATCAATGGTCATTGTATAAACTTGGACACTCCACTTGATCCTTTGGAACTATTTGATGATTTTCATGATTCATGGTGGTATTACTTACCAAATCCTAAATCATCATACCCTCCCTAGACGCGTGTCTGCACGTTTAATTTAATTATTATCACGATAGTACATTCCTTTCGTATGTAAGGACAAATTAGTGTCTGCATCGTGATACTGGTCCAGATATCAAATATTTTAGTTCTCTCCTGTTAGGAGAAACTCTTTTACTGATAGGCGTCATGATTGGTGTGTTAAACCCTATCGCACTTGACTTTCAATATTGGAATTGATCCCTTGTGGAACTCAATAAGAAATCCGATCGTCCGTTTATCGTACAACTATGTCTAAAGTTAATGAGTGAGATTACTATCACCAACTTAAGAACACAAATTCTTGAACCACATCACTGTAATATGACATGATAACTAATTCAACAGTCGAACACTAGTTAAATTTCAAGACGAAGTTCCTCTAACTGTGGGAGACTGTAACATTTGACAAATTTCGGTAATGGACTTTGACCCAATGGACTGAGCAAGCCAGGCCGAGTAAGCGTTTAGGCCCATTAAGCCACGATCCAACTACAAGCCCATATACGTTATCAGACTTGTTTGGCTAGACTTTATGTGAATTATGAGAGCATACAAATAGAAAACGAATTATTATTCGTTTACGCAACTGACAACTTCAACTGATGCAATTGACGAGTTTAATTATCTACAATGATTTCTAATAATAATATTATTATTATGAAAGGAACAAAAAGTCGTTCAGAACGACAAAACGTAAAATGCACGCGCAAAATGGTAAAACCGCGTTTAATGCGTAATCGTCAGATTCAACCGATTAACCGTCACGATGCGCGAATCAAAGTAATATTAGTATTTTATACTTTATTATAAATATTAATAACATCAGAAAGAGAACAATAACATTCGGTGCGTTAAAACGTGCAAACCGCTTAAATTCAGTAAATACGCGAGAGTGACGAGTTTAATGTAATTGATTACCGGATTAGTGTTGTATGACGAAATAAGTATTCCGAGAAGATTTTATGATTCTCAAAATTTTTCGTTCCCAAAGATGCGTTCGCGTTAAATTATTATGACACAATACGTGACAACTACACCGTATTGACGCATTTTAACGCGATAAACCGGGTCAAATCCAATCGACCGAATAATTATTTAAAATAAACTAATATTACCTACGGGAGGTTTCGGTCTCAAAGATACAATCGGTGTAAAATTCAGGACTCGAAACGGTATATTCACGCGATAAAAGCTAGATAAAAATGCGTTCAAGACGCGATACTATATAAACAAGAAAACCCCATGATTTTTTCATTTTCCCACACACACACACAACTCTATAGAGCGAGTCACCGGAGGGAGATTTCCGGCCAAACTCCGGCGAAGTTCTGGCGGCGTTTTCCGGCCACCTCTGGCCACCCGTTCGTGCGATCGACACACCACCAAACTCCTCATGATACCCTCTACACGATTATAACCTCAAAATGTCTAACGATAAATCAGGTGGAGATTCCGGCGACATTCCGGCAATAGATCCCAGCCAACTCCGGCGTTCATTGGAGGCGATCGTTGTACTTTCGAGCTCCCCTCAGTCTCCCCTACACCCTCGTCTTCTTCGAAAGCTGAAAACAACCCCCGTTCAAATTCCGGCCAAAATTTCCGGCAACGCGATCCGGTAAGATCCAAGTTGTTCCTTGTTTTTCCCTTGTTCCATCTGCCGAAAACTTGATTTTAAGCAACGGTATCTTATCTTTTTAATCTTTTTAGAAGAAAATCGACCGGTTGAAGCTGTTCTGTAGTGGAGGTCGGCTGTTGATGGTGGCTGACCGCACCAGTGGCGGCGACGGTGGTTGTCAGGTGGCTAAGCTTGCTGCCGGTAGCATTCCGGCGGCCGAAGGCCTGACCGGCGGCGAGAGTGATGGGTTTTACTGGACAGTGGCGGTGGTCAGCGTTCAACGCGAGTCAACTCAGTCAAACGATGGTCAAAGCGAGTCAAGGCTGGTCAAACAGGTCAAATTTGGTCAACGGGCAAAAGTTAGATGCCCGGTAATACTCACGGTACAAAACCAGTTGGATCTAAAGTGTTCTTAAATTGCAAAACGAAGTCTCGGTTACCTTAACCGGTTCGCGAATGCGAACCGAATTGGGAGGTATAATGGCACACCAAATCATTAACATTTTATTATTTAAATATGTGGCGTTAAAATGATTATCGGGACCGCGAGTGTATGAACGGGTGTGAACCATAAAGAAAATAATATTCCACGGTCGGTAAAATGTAAAAAAGGTCGGATAAAAATATATCAAACTAAACGGGTCGATAACCGAGAGAAACATGAAGGATGTGTTATAAAACCGACAATATTGAAAAATACTATGTATTGCTTTAAAATACCTTGAAATCGGATTTATACATGTCATGTGTATTTGACGAGATTGATATTTTATTAATTGGTTTTTGAAATATAAACTCATTAAAGTAATTTTGGTTAAATGAGAATCAATAATTGATATGACAAAAGAAGTGGTTATAAGCATGTAAACGGAAATATATAACCTCATATTGTATATGTATATATTTCCATAGAATCGTTTTAAATATACAAATATCATATTTGATTAGGTATATTCAAATAATATATGGTATGTATATGGTATGGACTAGTAAACGGATATGGTGAAATATAATGTATTTGGTTAAAACATGTCATTTACAACCGACACACAATTTAAACAATATCAATAACTATAATAGTTTACTTTTATAAATTATCAAAATGATATTTTGAGATAACAATCACAAGATATATTTGTTATTGTAGAGGATAGTAAGTAAAACGGGTAAAACCCACCCACGAGGATCAAACCGATAGTCTGGCGGGAAACAATTAAGCGAAAAACTATAACAAACTTCGGACATGTGGCGAAAATCCAGAGGCTCCCAAAAAAGCCCCATCCATCCAGACCATTGAAAGGAAACATGCATTTCTCACTAGTGGGACTCAAATGCCTATAAATAACAAGATCACTTGAAGAAAAAGGGATCCAACAGAATTCTCCTGAGATAGAATGTCACTTCCTTGTTAATACTAGATCTATATTGTACCTTTGAGAATTGGATTTCAATTGATTGTAATCGTTTCCATAGAAATAGAATTGCTAGATCATCTTTTTAGTTTTCTGTTTCTTCATTGGCGCCATCCGCTTACTTCAAACGAACGGTTTTCAGTATTACAATAAGTTAAATCTGAAACTCATGGCAAACACTGACAATCAAACAATGATGAACCCTCCTGCTGATGAGATCTCACGATCGATTCAACAAGAAGAAACTGTCATAACACCGGTGATAACCATGGCCACAAATCCCATTTCACTACCACCACCACATCCGGCTTATCATGCCACACCACTCACACCCACAACGAATCAAACTCCAATGTTTTCCACCATAACGACCCCATTTACACTACCACCAATTCCACACACACCATTCCCATACATCAATTTTCCCACCTCCACAATTCAGACACATCCCGCATTACCAAACCTATCATACACACCAGCACCATCAATGCCTTTTACTACCTTCACAACCCCACAATCACTCCCACAAACAAACAACACGATTGACCCAGCGGTCTATGCCGCATGGGTAGATAGGTATAATCATGAGATCAGATTGGCAGAACTCACTAACCGTTTGCAATTCACTTCACCTAACATCACCGCAAACCCCGCCATTCTTCATAACATCCTTAACTCAAACCAAAACCAAAGTAATGACCAATCAGAGGATCTCACTAAACCATATAAGCCGGAGGCATTAACCGCACAATTCAAATTCACACCCCGCATAACCAAGGGAGAATTCCCGGCAAAACTTAAAATGCACACAAACATCGGTAAATACAATGGCACGACCGATCCAGATGACGACATCAACGTGTTCATAACAGCCGGAGGAATTGAAGGTTGGACCTTACCCGTTTGGTGCCACATGTTTGTCCAAACATTAGTGGGTCCCGCACGGCTATGGTTTGATTCCTCCAACAATTTAGCTAACAACGTAGACACCTTCGAGACAAAATTGAACTGCTACACATCCGGCGCCGGGACAATGAAACTACAAAGAGTTTCATCACTCGGTTCAACAAAGAAACCTTACAAATCGGAGGCGCCGGAGAAGATTTATTATGCGCCGCATTCATGCACAGGGTACTGAATGACCAGCTAACCAAATGGGTCCACGGCCCGGGAGGATCTCCAAAAACATTAGAGGGTCTGATGGCAATAGCGAAAGTATTTGTGGAAGTCGAACAAAAAGTTGCCGCCAATCGCTCATTTGAACAAAAAATGAAGGATCCATTGGGGTCCTCTGACAGAGCCAGGAGCAATGTTAACAGCCGGGTACCATTACTAAGGTTCTCTGGAGGCAGCGGTTACAGACACCTAGTTAATGCGATACGACACCCAGTCGTCACTCAACCCACAAGAACCATTGCTCGGGTCGAGCATGCTCCGCTAACACCACTCATTAAAACACCTAGCAAAATACTACAAACCGAGAACGTCCCGATGTACCAACCATAACCATTGAGACTCGGAACCACAAGAGACAAGACTAAATACTACAATTTTCACAAAGATCATGGTCACGTTACTTATCAATGCTGGCAGTTGCGAAGACAAATCGATAATGTAGTAAAAGCTGGCAAAGCTCCACACTTAATCCGCGGGGAACCTAGAGAAATAGCCCCACCCCCGGAGATCACTGGACAAAAAAGAATCCGCGACATTGGAATGATCCAAGGAAACCATCCCAAAATTCAGATCAAAAAATGACCGGGATCTACGCTGGAAGCTTGGATGGAAGCACCTTTGATTTTTCCCTCAGTTAAGGGGGGAGCTTACTCAACCGCGGCACTTGTCATCACGGCCCAAATTGGAAACTACAACATCCACAAAATTTTCTTAGATTGCGGAAGCTCGTCTGACATCATGTATGAGCACTGTTTCCGGAAATTAGACGAATGTGATCAACAGAGGCTGACTCCAGTTGACGCCCCAATAGTCGATTTTTTGGGAGAGCAGATACAACCCATAGGACAACTGACATTACCTATGAGGTTAGAAGACGGGCCGCAAACAAGGGTTGTCTCATTGTCATTCCTCATAGTCCCGACAATCTCACAGCACAGTGTCATTATCGGACAACTGGGACTCGCCGCTTTCAATACCGCTTTATCATCTGCTCATGGAGCAATTATGTTCCCTACACCAAAGGGCCCGGCATTATCTATGTAAAGAAGGAATGTTTAGCCGTCGTGGAGATACAAACAACAAAATCAGGACCGGAAAAGTGGGCCCTCAACCCAGCATGCCCAGAACAAACCATCACAATCGGCAGTACAATTACCGTTCAAACCCGTGGCGAGCTTAAAAAATTGCTAAAAGAAAACATGGATGTTTTTACATGGAAACCGACAGATATGATAGTGGTGCCGCGAGTAATGACACAACATGAGCTAAAAGTATATCCCCACAGTCGGCCGATCAATGAGAAGAAACAAACAATGGGCACAGAACGAAGACAAGCAATGCTCAAAGAAGTCAAAAGTTTAGTAGAAGCAGGCATCATACGTGAGATAAGATATCACACTTGGGTCGCCAATCCTGTCCTGGTAAAAAAATCCAACGGCACATGCCGGATGTGCGTTGACTTCACAAATCTAAACAAATCATGTTCAAAAGATACATACCCATTGCCAGAAATCGACCTTAAAGTCGATTCATTAGCACCTTTCCGATACAAGTGTTTCTTAGATGCATACAAAGGCTATCATCAAATTCAGATGGCACCAGAGGACGAAGATAAAACCGCTTTCCACACAGATATCGGAATCTTTTGCTATACAAAAATGCCTTTTGATCTAAAAAACGCTAGAGCCACATACCAAAGACTTATGGACAAGGCTTTCAAAAACCAAATCGGAAGAAACATGGAAGTCTATGTTGATGATATTGTCATCAAAAGCAGAAAAGCGAAAGACATGTTAGACGATATCCGGGAAACTTTCGCTCGTCTGAGAAGTTTCTATTTAAAGCTTAACCCGGGTAAGTGTACTTTCGGTGTAAAAGAGGGCAAGTTCTTGGGGGGTAATAGTTACCAATGACGGATTCCAAGCAAATCCAGAAAAAGTATATGCGATAACCAACATGAAATCCCCATCAACCCTAAAAGAAGTCCAAACACTAAATGGACGGCTTGTAGCCATAAAACGCTTTCTAGCCCGGCAAGCTGAATCATCTCTCCCTTTCATTACCACACTGTGAAACTGCATCAATAAGAAAGACTTTGTCTGGACAAACGAAGCTGAAGAAGCTTTCCAACAAATGAAACAACATCTGATCCAACTACCAACATTCATGGCACCAAACCCCGGTGAAATCCTAACCATGTATTTAGCAACACCCTACCAAGACGTGAGTGCCGTGCTATTGGTAGAAAGGGAGGGAAAACAAATACCAATCTATTACATCAGCCAGGTACTCACCGAGGCCGAAACACGATACCTAGTACTCGAAAAGTTGGCACTTGCTTTTGTCCACGCATCTCAAAGACTACGCTGGTATTTCCAAAGCCATACTATTGAGGTACTAACAAGTTATCCAATACAACAGGTACTCAGGAAAGTAGAGCTATCTAGCCGTCTAGCCAAATGGGCAATTGAGCTCAGTGCATATGGAATCTACTTCAAAGCCCGAACAGCTATTAAAGGCCAAGTGATAGCAGATTTCTTAACAGAGGTCCCGACAGACACGGGAAACGAGATTTCAGAACTCACTAGCATACAACAGCCGCCCCAGAAACGCCCTGGATCCTCCACACCGATGGCGCATCAAATGATGAGGGATCCGGGGCAGGCCTCATTTTGACGAATCCGGAGGTGGTGGAGTTCACTTATGCCATACGGCTACAATTCAAAATCACCAACAATGAAGCAGAATACGAAGTATTATTAGCGGGCCTCGAGTTAGCAATTAAAATGGGAGTTTTAACACTAAGACTCGCCGTGTTCGTAAACTCTTTGTTAATAGCAAACCACATTAACGGAACATAGGATGCCCATGGTGCAGGTTTGGCACTATACCTCACAAAAGCAAAAATATTAATACAAACTTCACCAACTGCACCATCACGCATATCCCGCGCAGCCAAAACAAAAAAGCTAACGCACTGAGCAAACTCGCATCAGTAAACTTTGCACACCTTGCAAAAGATATCCGAGGTCGAGATACAGGAGACACCCGCTATCAAAGCAACATAAGTCAACATGATAAAAATCACCGGGGTCACTTGGATGACCCCAATCATGGAATATTTAAAAACCGGAAAACTCCGCACAGACAAGGGGGAAGCACGCCACATCCAAACAACAGCCTTGCAATACCAGTTACACAGGATGATGTTCTATATCGACGCACGTACTTAGGACCCATACTAAGGTGCGTCAATCTAAACGAATCAACTCAAATCACGAAAGAGATACATCAAGGAAAGTGCAATATTCACGCCAGGCCCCTAATGATAGCAGCAAAAATTCAAAATGCAGGGTATTACTGGCCCGGCATGCACGAATCCATAATAAAAGAACTTAAAAAATGCCTACCATGCCAACAACATGCACCATTATCACTATGCCCAAACAATCCTATGATACCAGTGCAATTAGCATTGCCTTTCCAAAAATGGGCCATTGACATCCCCATTGACATCTCCAGACCATTCCCCGAAGGTCCCGGGAGGGTGAAATACATAGTGGTTGCAGTGGATTACTTCACCAAATAGGTAGAGGCAAAGCCACTAGCAAAAATAGACACTCCCCACATTTATATGAGAGTTCATCATATGTTGTTTTGGCCTACCACTTCATATCTTCAGTGACAACGGCACACAGTTTGTAGATAAGAACATGCAAAAATGGTGCAAAGAATTGGGGATACAACAAATATTTACATCCGTTGCCCATCCCCAAGGTAACGGCCAAATTGAAAGAATAAATCGAAGTATTAGGGATGGGATAAGAAAGAGAATAACCCAACACGGCAGCAACTGGGTCGATGAGCTACCGCATGTGCTATGGGCTCATCGAACTATGACAAAAACAAGCAACCACGAAACACCTTTCAGCCTAACATACGGCACGGAAGCAGTCATACCAGCCGAAGTAAACATCCCCACCCACCGAGTCAAAACAAGAAATGAATCAAACAATGACCAAGAATTACAAAAAAATCTCGATCTACTAGAAGAACGACGAGAAGCAGCTGCAATAAAAGAAGCAAAGTACAAGCAAACGTTGGAGAAATTCTACAATAAACGGGTACAAGTCAAAACATATCGAGCCTGTTAGTCCCGAATCCGAATCTAACAGCGTGATATCAATGGCGAATCAGTTTGTTTATGCGGAAAGTAAACAAACACGCAATAACAAGAACAAGAACACAAGCAAAGATGAAGAATGATATTGTATTCCCTAATTGCACTCAACCTTAAAGGATTGACTGGTACAATTGGTGTTCTTGAATAACAAAGAAAAACTGAAAACGTGCTAATCGACTGCTACAGTAATGAATGAATTAATTTACCTAATAACGCAAAACAATTGGTTTATATATCACCAACTAATTACAAGGCCCACCACTAACAATAAACAAATAAAAACATCCGTGCGGCCCATGTTGTAACCAATCAGTACCCATCGAGAGGTTCTAGCCGAGAGGATATTTAACACCATCGAGACCTTGACAACCATCGAGACCTTTGTCACCTTTTACCACCATCGAGAGCTTTGTCCACCGTGAGCTTTTGCCTTGTTATCGAGAGGAACACAACCATATATAAACGTACCCAACAATACAGATCTAGGGGTAACGAGTTCGTCTATATTATTGGGATGAAACGTTACAAGATCATTTATTTAGCATGTGTTTTTAATTAATGATTTAGTGGGTTTACCGATTCTTTAGGAGCATCTAGAGATAGTTTGTAATTTTATTTTGTTGAGTCAATATAAATGTCGCATGTAACTTTGCCTATTTAAGGCTTTCTTTGTTATTGAATATATGATCTTTGCTCCCATAATCAGTTTATAACATATACTCCTTATACGTAATTGTGTTTGATTTGAGTGTGCGATATATCATATACGGGGCTTAAACCAACAGTTTCTTTGTTTCAGTTGTGAATCCGGATATAGGGCTATCTATGTATTAAAAAAATCATATCGGCATCTATATTTTAGCTTATTGGGCTATCTGTTTTGCAGGTTATTGGGATCATTCGTTTTTGGGCTTTTTTTCTATTGATGTAGCTTTGTTGGCCTCTCAAAATCTCGGTGGTCTCATAGCAGCAGCCAATCCCCTGTTCTAGAAGGCGCTAGCTATGTCTCATCCTTTTTTCGAGTTATTCAAGAGCTTCAACCGTTAGGGCTTCTCTTCTCCATGTTAAAGTTGATGTTTTTTCGGTTCCTTTCTTCTATAAATAAGGACCTGCTTTGTCTTGTTGTATCATCCATAAATCTATCTCTTCTTATCAATATTATTGTATCACTCAAACATGTGGGTCTCTTGTTTCTGGTTCTGTAATTTTTTCTTCTATTTTATAAATACCATTTCTGACACTATGACTAATACTGCTGCACGGTTGACTCATTTGCTTTGTGATCTAAATACATTGCCATTGGATCAGTCAACTTTATTATGTAACAATCTGAGTGTCGTTTTCCTTGGTCTCATCGTCGAGCTAAACACATCGATATTGATTATTATTATTTTTGTAAACTACCTACAAGGAAGCATCATATCATGCTTCTTACTAAATTTGTTCCGACCAAGCTTCAAATGACATCTTCATCAAACCACTGTTTGAGTTCTTTTATGACAAATTACATGTATCTTTGCCACAGATTACATGTATCATTGTATTATTTAAACTCATATCAATACAAGATTAATTCGTGGTGAAATTACCCTTGCCTTTAACAACTATATAAGATCACATGTATAACGAAACCAAGCTTCAAATACAAAAGTTCATTCGATTCAAAGCGTTCATATACATCAAGCAACAACACAAGTTGTAATTCATAAAGAACTAACTTGCACCCCGTGCAATGTGAGTAGTACATTCAACCTCACCCAATTTATTTATTCCAAAAACACCAAAAAGTCACTCCTGTACAATTGAAACCATGTTTGCTTAACAAGTGAGTACTAAAAAGTGAGTACTCACCGCTCACGGCTGCTTTAGAGGCGGGTTCGTGAGCATGTGAACAACTTCCCTCATGGTCGGTCTAGTCGTGCTCTCGTCCTCAACACACATCATTGCAATCTTGAACATATCGACAACACTCGAGAGATTGTAACCGTTGAGCCTTGAGTCCAACACCAATAGAACCGTAGCAGGATCCGATGGCTCGGAGATCTCCGAGATGGTCTCTCTTACCCATCTCACAATATCCACCCCGTCTCCGAATTGACCAACCGGTTTTTTGCCCGCAATTAGCTCAAGAAGCACAACTCCAAAGCTATAGACGTCACTTTTTTCATCCACCTTTAAGGTGTACGCGTACTCTGTTAAGAAAATAAAACAAAAATGATTAAAACTAAACGGGCTTGAGCTAATCCAACATACCTTTTTCTAGATGAAAAAAATTCAAAATTCAATAAAATGGCATTAAAAGACCACAAAAATACTAACGTTTACTTTTGAATCATATAAGTTAGCCACATTTGTGTGGCTAATAACAAGATGGTACAAATTTGTACAGCAATAGCTAAAAATGCAAATGCATTAGGTACCATAACAAATTGTCTTTAGATGTAGTGAACGTACTAGGAGACACCTATTTGTACAAACAAATTATCTTTTTATGTGTGGGTCCCGTTTTACGTACTATGAGACACCTATTTTTAGGCCCCGTTTGCAGTGTGCGCATATAATGTATATATGTGTGGGCACTCGAAGGGTAAAAGTAAAATTGCACTAATTTTAACGTTATTTTACTTATTTTTGTGAAAACAACGTTAAAAAGCTACGATAGACGGTTAATCAGGCATCATGAGTAGGGGGTGTCATCAGAAGCAGCCTCTCTATCCTACGGGGTAGAGGTAAGGTTGTCTACATCTACCCTACTTTTAAGTGAGATATACTGAGTACGATGATGATGAAATTCTTTTTTTATGTGAATTTATATATTAACCAAGTTCATACTTAATATACGGGTAGGGTCTAAGGGTTACTCGAATCGACTTAGTAAAAACGCTATGAAAAATGGATTCAATTGGATTTGAATAAAAATTAAATCATTTGATTCGAATAATTAAAATAATCAACATATAAACAAGGGTCGTAGAGATTTTTACACAAAATAAAAAAATGTTTATATCGTATTCACCGAATGAGATGTTTTAACAAGCAAAGTACAGCTATTGATGCACAATGTACTTGACCTATCACCTAATGCGTGATAGTAATATTAAAATAAGATAACAACAAATTGATATATTATGCATTACCTGGTGCAATGTATCCGTATGATCCAGCTATCGAAGACATACATTCGGAACCACCAACATCCCTCAAGAACTTAGCTAACCCAAAATCAGCAACATGTGCTTCATAATCAGAATCCAACAATATGTTATTCGACTTCACATCTCGATGAACTATCAACGGTGAGCAATCATGGTGAAGGTAACACAACCCCTTAGCCGATTCGACCGCGATATTGTACCGCGTTTCCCACTGCAAATGCGCGCCTTTCGGCCCGTGCAAAATCTCACCCAAACTCCCGTGCGACATGTACTCGTAGAGCAAAAGATTCGTTTCTTGATTCGACACGTAACCTAACAATCTCACAATGTTTCGGTGTTTGATCCGTCCCAACGTTTGGATCTCCGCATCAAACCCATGGTTTTTGCCAATCAAACGTTTGATCGCCACGTCAACACCGTTTGGCATCGAGCCGCGGTATACAATCCCTGCACCGCCTTTGCCGATCACATTTTCGTCTTTCAAACACGCGATAACATCATCAACTTTGAAATCCAACCGCTGAAAAGCAGTTAGCTTCCACATTTTCGATTTCAACATGTTTTTCTTCTTTCTAAATTGGATCAATGCAATTGCGATGAATGTTAATATCGCGATCAAGCAAATGATCCCAATCAGGAGGTTTGACCGGTTAGAATGTTTCTTGAAGCGCGATTGGGTCGGGCAGTGAACCGCGTGTGGCGAGCAGAGGTTCGGGTTCCCGGCAAAAACAGAGTCATTGAAATCCTTTAGCTGACCGTCGACGGGAACTTTGCCGGAGAATTGATTGAATGAAAGATCCAACACTGTTAAGCTCTTCATGTGACCTAATTTGGTCGGAATCTCACCGGTCATTTGGTTTTGGGATACGTTAAGGATGTTCAAGTTTATCAAACTCAGAATACTTCTCGGAATCTCACCATTCAAGTTGTTCCGGCTAAAATCAACTGACGTTAGCTCTAAGCAGCTTCCGATTGCAGCCGGAATTACACCGGTGAGACTGTTTCCACTGACGTTAATCTTATATAACTTCTTCAGATTCGATATCTCATCAGGAATTCCGCCGACTAAATTGTTGGATTCCAAAGAAAGTGATGTTAAATTCACTAAACCACCTATAGCCGGAGGTATTTTTCCGGTAATCCTATTGTTCGATATCGAAATACTCTGCAGAGATTGACTGTACATTTCCGACGGAAGCTCGCCGGAGAAATAATTGTTGTCCAGCTCAAGCATGGTGAGTATCGGTAGACTGAATACACTCGCCGGAATAGTTCCGTTGAAGAAATTCTTCATGATTCGTATCTTCATCAACGACTTGCAACTGCCAAGTTTTTCCGGCAACGGCCCGAAGAAGTAGTTTTGCATCAGTATCAGATAACGCAACTTCCCTGAGGTCAACAACAACAGTCAAACAGTTCAAATTCATTTTACATATTTACGACTTGTACCATATGCATAATTACTTGTACAAAATTTACTGAAGTCATCGTATTTCAGTTTTAAATTGTTTAAATAGTTTTGAGGCTTGGTAAGATTGCTACAAAAATCAGTTGTACGCGACAATTTTTTATTCTATAAAGTGATGCAATAAAAAAAAAAGATTGAAAGTTGAAATCAATTAACAAAAATAGGATCTTATGCATGATCGAGTTTAGTGTTATAATTTCTAAATTATTTATTTATTTTTAATAATAATTATTTGTAGTTTTAAAAATTGAGAAGATATAAATTTGTTACCTCCTTTGCATAAATCTTCTGGAATAGTTCCGGTGAGGTGGTTACCGGTGACGTCAAGAAGAGTCAGCTTGCCGTTCCGGCCTAAATTCTCCGGCAAAGAAAACGTGAAATTGTTCTCCCATAATTGAAGAACCTCTAGATTCGGATAATCTCCGATAAACGACGGGAGGGGACCAGCGAAATGATTAAGAAACAGATTCAATAGCGTCAAATTCTTCAACTGCGAAAAACTTTCCGGTATTGCACCGGTGAGATTGTTGTTAGAAAGATCAAGCGACTTCAAACTCACCAAACCGGAAAGATCCGGCGGAATTTCGCCGGTGAAATTGTTGCACTGAAGAAACAGAGTATGCAACAGTCTCAGATTCCCTAAACTCTCAGGAATCTCGCCGGAGAGATTACTGCCTCCGGCGTCAAGAAGTTTCAACGATTTGAACGAACCAAACTCCGGCGGGATTCCACCGTCATAGCGGTTGTAGTACCCGAGCCAAAGCTCCTCAAGTTTCGGTAACCTTGATAAACTCCATGGAATCCGACCGGAAAGTTCGTTACCTTGCAACCCTAAGCTTTTCAAGCTCGGAAACTCCGAGTACTCCTCCGGGATCTCGCCGGAGAAGAAATTACCTCCGAGAAAAAGCGTTTTCAAGTTCTTCAGCTTCACAAACTCCAACGGCAGCTTCCCGCTGAAATTATTATTATAAACATCAAAAACCTGAAGCTCGTTCATGGCCGCTACTATCTCACCGGGAAACACACCAGTCAACGAGTTGGTAGAGAAGTTGATAAACCTAATAGAAGTCAGATTGGACATCTCCACCGGAAGTTTACCAGTAAGTTCATCGGAAACAAGTGTGAGATTCACAAGCTTGTTCAAAATCCCAATCTCCGGCGGTATGGTTCCGTACAGAGGAACGTCAGAGATGATTAACGACGTTACACGAGAGTTATCATCACATGTAACTCCAGAAAACGAACAATGTGAATCGGAAACAATGGAATTGGGTACCGCTGGTTTCCAGTCATCTAATCCGGAGCTTGCTGGTGAAACCACCATGGATGCTTTGAGCTTCAGGAGTGCATCAAGATCTGAAAACCCATATGAAAAGTTAACGATGATGGAGATTAGAAAAGGAAGAAGAAGAAGAAGATTCATGTTTGTTGTTCAGATTGTGAAGATGAAGATGGAAGACATGATGGGGGAGGTGGCGGTGGTACTGGTAGTGATGATATTATAGACTGCGAGAAGAAGGAATAGAGTAGTTTATAGAGTGTATGATATGGGGTAGAAAAAATTGGAAGAATCTCTGACGAGGATCGTTTTGATTTGATTATTTGAATCATATTATCAGACCATCATCTCTCAAGCATGTTTCTATGTACATGTTTAGACTGCCCGGTGCGCCGGGCTGTATGGGGAGCTGTATGGGGGGCTGTATTGACTGTCACGTAGGAGAGAGAAAGAGTAAAGTGGGTGAGTAAAATGGTGGAAATGGGTGGGCTGTATGGGGGGCTGTATGAGGGGCTG
>WOUH02000009.1:640082-653328 GCA_009936405.2 Stevia rebaudiana
TTGTTCATTCGAACAAGGGTTACATGATCGAGAGGTTTCCTTGTTGTCGTCTATTTAGACAAGTCTCACTTATATATATTTAACATATAAGAAATTAAGATCATAGTTCACGTATTTAATACAACACGTAACGTAATGAGAGTTGATAAAAGTTTTACCAAAAGTTTCGGGGTATCACACCATCCTTCTCTGGTGACATCCTGACAAGACTCTGACGAAGGCGGCTTCACCCTTCTTCGACGAGTTCACACGATCCCCGACGGCTCTCACTCTCCTACAATTGCTACAACTCTCTCTCTCTCTCTCCCTCTAACTCCTCTAACTTTCAACAGATGGTTGGCTCCATGATCGAGACTGTCGACAACAACTGTAATGGGGGCCGCACACTATCTGGTTAGGTAGTTGTGAGCGATGGTGGTGGTGGGTGGTTACGATATCGCAGGTGAGATGGGAGATGGTGATTGTGGTGGTAGTGGATGATGGTGGTGGTTGTAGCTTAACCCTTTCTATATTTTGTTAAAGATTGGATGAAAATTAAAAAGAAAAAAAAGGATGGATGAAAATGACAAAGACAAACCTAATTGTGTTATGAAAAAAATGTCCCTATGTTAACGGATTTTTTTAACGGGGTTAGTGAATTGAACGAAATGATAAAAATTTAAAATGTTATGGACACAAATGAGAAAAAAACTTTTAGATGAAAAATGACAAAAATATCAAAACCACATGAACAAAAATAGCAATTTACTCATTTAATTATTTGACATTTTTCAGTAGCTACGAATTCAATCGGTACAAGTAAATTATATTCTATTTTTTTATATACACATTTAACGTTTTTCAAACAATAAACATGGAAAATACAAAATAAACACTGATAGCCGAGGGAATTTAAATATCATTTTTTATTTTTTTAAACTATATGGCTAAGGTATTGCATGATTTTACGGATTTTATGTAATAGGTTTATTACTATTTCATAACATTTTGTCTTTTGTTAAATTGTTATAAGATTAACCAATATTTAGTTTAGAAATCCCAATTTTCGAATATCTGGTTTTGAATGCTAAATTCTAATACGTAGATTGGTATCGAATTAATGATCTTGATTGAATGCTATTCGTGATGTGTCGTGAACTTTTCTTCGAAATCTAGAGACAATGTAGCGTGGTTATTAAAATATATCTCGAAATGCATGATTGAACACGTTGTTTAAGGTTACCATTTTAACTTATTATATGTAATTCTACCAGATAAGAGTGTCTCCACTCTCCACTTGTTCATATTTTAAGCGAGAATAACATCAAATTCTTAAAGGTTTATATTGATATATAATAAAAATTAGTAATAGTATATTAAGGCGGCTTGTTTGTTGAAGATGACCAATGATTCCCTACATTAAAAATATAAAAAATAATATAAATTTAATAATCCATATGTCCAATTGTCCATTATATAAACGCATAGAAAGTCATATAAGCAATTACGAAATATAACTAAACAAACCTTTAAAAAAAAAAAAACAATCCTAAATACTTAAATATATATGTCACAATGTATACACTTGTAGATAGTTATAGGTTGATATCCGCTAAACACAAGTTTTACCTAAATAGGTTAAAAAACAATTTAAATATGACACTTAATAAATCTTATGTATCTTATTTAACTCATTCAAGCAATCAAGCGACGTCGAAACCAGCTCGTCGAATACTATAAACTAAAGCTTGACACTAAACACGAAAAAGTATATATAAACTCAAAAGGCTAAATTTTAAAGCTAAATGTTTATCTTAATTATACAGCCTAACTTTGTTGGACAGAGATCAATCGGAGCTCGTTAGAGTAGTAAATTAGAGATGACAATGAGTCAGGTTTGGGACGGATTGGGTAATCCCAACCCTATACCTGATTAGAAAAATCTTGTCTTAAACTTGACCCAAAACCTGTCGGATTTCTATCGGGTATACCTGTTAATTACTAGTTGAGTATACCATGCTCAAATCTCGTCAGGTTTCATAAAATGTTCACATTAAGAAATAAACACTACAACACTTGGAATTATAATCAAATGCGTCGTGTTGCTTTACATTAGTTTTGCCATTTCCTCTCTGTAACAACAAACCAATCACATTTTAAAAATGATGACATACGAGATGATAAGTTTTATTAGCTTTATTGACCATGTTGACTTTTTTATTACGTTGCATTGACCGTGTATACATTAGAGGAAATGTTTGAAAGTTTATGGGTTTTTTAAACTGGGGATAATTCACCCAATAGTAACCAAGTTGCTTCAGTGTTCCACTAAATTACTCAAAGTTAAATGAAATAAATATATATCACTTGATTACTACTTTGTGTTTATTTTTTACATGTTGACTTCAATAGAGTTATACATTTTTGCAACTATGATTACCATTTAGTGATTATTTTTCTCAAGATTAAACCAAAGTAAGAGGTAACTGTCAACAAAACAATCACTAATAATAACCAAGTTTCATAAATGATCCTTTTGATTCAACTTGAGGAAATAATCAGTGATCAAGATTCATATATATATTCCATCAAGTCACTTATTTTGAATATTTATACACCAATAAAAAAATTTTCAAAATACAGAACAATAAATGAAACTTGAGTGGTTTTTAATATTAAAAAAAAAGTTATAAGTGACTTTATTGAAACTTCTATTATTTCATGATTTTAACATTTTTTAATTAGGCAAAACAAACCTGTTTACCCAAATATAGAAACTAGACCAAAGCTGATTGCTTTAATACAAGTTTTATGCAATTTGACCAATAATATAATGCAAAAAGTAAAATAAATAAAATACCTGGAATATCATTTCCTTTGGTGGCCTGTGGTGAGGCCGGCTTGACACGTGGCGAACCATGTCTACCACTAACCGAACCAGGCAACGAGCGTCTTTTTTTCAAATAAGCTTCTTTACCGACATCTGGACTTGATTTTGGTGAATTATTTGCTAGAGCTTTTGCTCTCGCGGATTCAGTAATTTGCATATAACTTGGTACAGAATTACTACTGCAACTATCGCGCGGTTCCTGATCAAACGGTTCAGAACTTTGTGACCCAAAAGAATTCCTCCGGTTCGCGGGTTTAGTCTCTTTAGCTAAACGGTCCAAACTGTTTTTTAAACCAGAACCATTGTTTGAGCTTACTGGTGACTTTGTATTGTTTGACCATGGTTTTGGTTTTTTTGTTGGTACATTTTTTGTCTTTTTGTTGTTTGACATCTGGCTAGATGGTGTTAGTTGGTTTTCAGATGCGGTGGTCAAATGACCTCTTGGAGATGTTTCTAACGGGTCAACGTGCATTGTCGACTTGTACATTTGACGACCCGTTTCAGGTTCTAGCTCAATGACATCATTAGATATGTTGGAATCGTATTTATTTAAACTGGAGTGAGTCAACTCAGTGTCTAAGAAAGCGTGTTCCTCTGATGGATCTGGTGAGTCAAGCATGGATGTGACAGATAACTCGGTTCCACATTCTGACCCGCCCGTTTGACTACGACCCACTTTTAAGCTTTCATAAACCGGTGATCCGACGGGTTTAACAGAAAGACTTTTATCGGTTACATAATCTTGATTTGAATTTGAAGAATTGATATAAGTCAACGGATTGTTCTTATTAAAAGTCAACTCCTCAACTTTAGATTGTGCAACAATGAATTGTCGATTACTCGCCTTTCTTGATCCAAACACAGATTTTCTTCCATCTGAATCTGCTTGTTCAGTGGCAGCCCTTTTGGACGCGCGTTTGGGCTGTTCATCCTCCACTATGGGCTTCTCAGGCCCAATTTCAAGGCCAGTATTCAAATGTTTAATTTCATCGGGATTTTTTTCAAAAACTGCATTTTTAGACTGATTTTTAGTATCATCGACTTTGTCTTGTTTTGTTGTATGCGGGTCGGTTGGTTGCGGTGAAGAAATAGAAGTCCATCTTTCGAACCATTTCCAAGATGAGTCGTTATTGGATGGATCACATTTAATACTGATTTGTTTGGTCTTTGGTGTTGATTCCAGTAGCTTTTATGGAATTAAATTGTTACTTTTTAATCACTAAATTAAAATGCAAAAGGCTATAAAAATGGGTAAAATAATATTAAAAAATATTAAAAAAAACAATAGTGGTAAAAGGGTGAAAAGTGTCAAAAGTTGTTCATGTGTTTTCGAAATGCATACCAACTTCGAAATTGTTGTATTAAAAAGAAAAATTATTATTTTTACAATATAGCTTTTGTAAGCATATTTAATAGATTAATTATTTATTAAATTGAAAAAAAAGTTATTATCTTTACAATATAGCTTTTGTAAGCATATTTAATAGATTATTTATTTATTAAATCAAAATTGCATAAAACCTTTGAATTTGATGAATTAAAAAGGAAAATTATTATCTTTACAATATAGCCTTTGTAAGCATATTTAATAGATTAATTATTTATTAAATTAAAAAAAAGGAAAACAGAAAGGTGCTAGTGGGTCGGCCCAACTTAATGTATAGCGTATGAAAAATTGAGAAATTTGACACGGACCCTACTTGACCCGTTAGCCGGATCAGCAAATTTTGCCACTTGTATGGTTAAACAATTCCAGATGATTAAAGACGATTTTATTTTTTTTAAATTACCTGGATAGCAAATAGGTTACTGAGTAGCTTCTCAATTGAGATATATGTAGGATGTGGCTCAATTCTAGAATCTCTTTTCACCTGCATGTAAAAGAAATAAAATAAATAAATAAACACCATATAATAATTAATCCTTGAAGCAAAGGTGGTAGATGTAACAAATAGTTTTGCATGAATAATAAATCTTGGTTGATTATTAATTTCCAAATATTGACATAAAAACTAGGCACATTTCACATAAATTAAAATTAACCTTTTTTCCGGTAGATGTTTTCTGAAGAATCATGCTAGCATGACGGGCACGAACAAGAGCTTGCATTTTAACAATAGATTGAATGCAACGCAATGTTCCAGCAGCACGACAACGAACCATATGTCCTCGTATCGCAGCTTGTAATTTCACTATTTTCTTATGTTTCATTAGTTCTCTCTGAGCCTAAATAAAACACATAACCATAATTAAACACAAATTATCTTAATTAGGGCTAATTAACTGAAATGATACAAAACTTCATAACTAAATGGGTCAAAAGAACTTCTACATTAACTAAAAGTAAAAACATACCAAGTCTTTCCTAACAGCAGATTGGATGACAACAGCGAATGATTCATCAAAACTAGAATCCAATTTAATTTCATCTTCATCAGGAACTTCATTTACCAAATTAGAGACAATACTACCCTTGGTGGTTGATGTTGACACCCGCGGAAATTCTTCGATCAATTGATTTGAATAAGTTTTCTCAGATACAGAACTCACAGGTGCTTCATAGTTGATAATAACAGATTCTGATTTCGTATTCTCAGAAGTTGTTTCAGTTATAACGGTGTTAGTTAGCACTTGATGCCCCAATGGTCTTTTACGAAAACTCCATCCTCTTTTAACAGAACCTTTGTTCTGAAATAGTTTCGCGTAAGCTCATTAAGTTAGAAGATACACACGCGTATATGAAAAACTACATTTATCAACAGTGTTTCAAATGTGGCATAAATTCTATATTGTAATCAACTAATTCGATCAAAGTTTATAGATGGAAATCTCATTACTCATCTATAGTTGGTATATATATAAACATTATTCATAAATCAACAAGCAAATCAAAATCTCAAGAACTAATACCACATTAATCAATACAAAATTCAGAAATCAACTTCCCAAAAATTCTTCAAGAGCTCAAATAAACAATGAAATTCTAAGATTCAAGCATCAATTTTCTATTTACTTCAATCGATCAAAACTAAATTCGAGCGTATACCAGTAATTACAAAATGTAGCACCAATCATTATCATTGAATGAAGCATTATACAACACAAAACATTTCCCCTCATGTGAGTCGATAATTCCGATTCATAAAAAACACACTGAATTCCAAAATCAGAAGAATAAATATCGTGAAATCACATAAATAAGAAACAAAAACCTCAGAAGAAGCATCCAGATCGTCTCTATCGATAGTTTCAGGGTTGCGGCCACAAGCAATGATTTTGAAACAATATCCGCTGGATCTTCCCATGAGAAAAGCTGTATATATTGCTCAATGGCGAAACAAATAATTCGAACTGTATTCTCTTGGTTTTTCATTCAAATTTCACAGCAAGATTCTTCAGTTGTTTTTGGTTTCGCCATTGTTGGAACTTGCACCGGCAAGATGGAGTGATAGAGTAGAGCTGCTCAGAGGTTGGTCAAACCCGGACATAAAAATGATCATTAAATCTAGCTAATATTTGTTCTTCAATTCCGCCCATTGTATATTTTGCAGCATATCACTTTTAACGGAAAATGACTCTTAAAATCCTAACAGAAGTGTTTAATAAAATTGTCACCATGTCAAAAATTATCCTCACAAAAGTCCCTTTTTTTTTAAATTAGGTTGCAGTGTAATCGTTATATATAATTATAATTAAATACAATTATGATATTATATTTCATGATTATCTCATTCTTATTCACATGTTTTGTAGCGAACACATGTCGTTAGATTATCCTATTTTGACGAAGCCTATATCAAAGACATTTTAAATTTATCACTACGGCACTATATCGGTGATGAATATGCGAACGACATGTTACTATAGAGTTTCTCACCATATAGCATTGACGTGTTCGTTACAAGGTTATAAAAGTCGTTGGTATAACCGAGTAACCGACGCTTGTTGTAATATGTTTTCTTGAATCTTCATTTGCTTTTCTATTTTACGTTTTTAGTGCTAAATAATTATGTAAGGCATAAAGTATAATAATTAGATTATCAAATAAGTTTCAAGTAATAAAACTAACATAACAACTACCGCTCGTATGGTTAACACCAATATAATTATACAAGATAATCTAATAATCGAGCAATTTATATACTAACATCAAGCGAACATAAAAAATAACATCATGTAGCAAAATTTACATACCTTCCCACTCACAAAGTAACACACACAAAGTAACACAAGAGTTTCTAGTTAACAATAAGATTAGGTAATCTCCAATGGAAGAACTTTGTAGAGGAAACCGAACACAAGAAGGGGATGGGAGCACCATTGGAGATCTTGTTCGAATCCGGAGATAGATGGGTTGGCGTTCAGATGAATATCAAATGTTCAAATTTTTTTTCCAACGATAATATAATATAAAAATATAATTTATTTCTTATTTTCGCTTCGTCCAAAAGCATAAAAATGACTATTTATACACTATATAAACATCATATATATACTTTATTTCACATTCTCAATTAATATCCTCTCAATATCAATCTAACTCCAAACATTCTCTCAAGCTCACGCAAAAGATACTCTTAGTCTCAATTCAGTCTCTCGTTACAAACCATGAACCTTTTATTTGTAAAACGACAGAAGTACCGCCGGGGCAAAACCCCATTGGTATTCACTCATTAGTTAGCACTACGATTAATAAATTATTAACTCACTAATTAACAATAAAACTAATAAGTATAAACAATTCTTCTGTTAACGAGATAAATTATTAACTCACTAATTAACAATAAGACTAATAAGTATAAATTATTCATCTAAAGAACTCAACTTGATAATTATTAATCATCTATATATCTTTTGCACATGAGCTCATTGCGATTTTTTGAAGGAATCAATTTTTTGATTTTCACATCGCCTTGACATTCTAAAGTCGTTAAATTTTGTTTGTTGACTACGGATTAAAACTTGGTTTAAGATTAACGTTCACGATTAAATAGATAATGACTTAATGAATTTAAGTGTTTCAAAATAGGGTTATTTAAACTATCGAAATTCCAATAATGTTACACCTTTGACAAATATATCTCTTTCGAATATCCCTTTAGACTTATCACAAAATGTCCCTCGCGATATTAGGATACACACGACACCTATGTAAATATATGGTCGACCGCCTGCAATTAATACAACGAGCATGCCTCACTTGTCCAAAAATGGTGAAAATGCCCATGTTTTTTTACTCGATCCACGTGCCGGTGATATGGATTTAATCGGTGATCGATACTGTACTTTGGCATATACTAATTAACCTCACTATGAATCAATGATACCAAGTAGTAGTAATTAAGTGTACATAAAACAAACAATTTTGGGACCAAGTAACTTACGGTAATGAGAGGAAATAGCATACATAAACAGAGAAAGAAACAACTGGACTTGATTAAAATATTAAAAACCACATACTAGTGCATAAAAAAAAATAACCACACACCATCCATGATTTCCCATTAGGTGGCAAATGATCCAAATTCTGAGTTTACTCTAGTCAACCTCAATAGTCTGAGTCAACCTTAATTAACACTTGGCTAGCTGGAAGCACGTGACAACAACGTGACGTTTGTTTTATCACAACCATAAACATCACAATATGCTTGATACGTTAACATGAACACCGTCACAATACTAACCATGAACGCTACAATCTTCCACGTGTCTCCCACAAAACTTCCGATTGCTGTTAAACCAACCAACAACCAATTCGTTAGTTTCTGCATGAACAAATATGTCTTGATCATCGGCAGACGTTCATACACCTCGTTAACTTCATCGATCTGCTTTTGTAAATACGATTTCTCTTTCGTTTTCAAGCTCATTATAGAACTACTCATCTCAACAAAGATTTTGACAACTTCATCGTCACGCAAGTCGCCTTTGACGATTTTATCTTCTTTAAGAAGCTTGACGTCTTCGACATCCACGATTAACCCACACATTAAACCCATGTATTCCGCAAGCGGATGGTAATCGGAGTTTGGATTTGGAATTAACGTTTCGTAAGCAACCAAGTTTCTTAATATAACTTCCGAATCATTGTTCAAAGTAATACACGGAAGGTAAATGTTTTTTTTCATTGATTTCAATGTGCTTTATGCCTTCATTTTTCTCTTGAGTGTGAAACACAATTCCCAATCTACCATGAAGTTTGGAAGCTGAAGGAATAGTAATCTTATGTTTGGAGAAATTTTGTAGAGTTATGATAGTTTGGTTGTATAATTCAGCAATTTCTTTTTGTGGAACTTTCTTTAGGAAATTTGTAGCATTGGTAACAGAATCTTTTAGAGGAAAGGATGATGATGCAAACACCATAGTATGTGAACAGGGGTGTGACGTAAGTAAAGGGACGTTGTTTATGATCGAATGATACATATAATGCAATAGATGTTCTGCACGAGTTGGAGCCTGTGACGGTAGACATATCTCGAGTGGTGAATGGATCTCGCTAAAAGATCGGTAGATGGAAGGTGAAATGGTATTGCCTGAAAATTGTTAGAAAAATTGGTGGAGTTAGCACGAATGGTTTGGTTATGGTGGAGCTCAAGGAGTAAAATAATGTTTAAGAAATCATTCATGCATAAATCAAAACATTCGTGAATTCATTTGTAAGACGATACGAATTAACAATGACAAAAACCTTTTTTTTGAATTAATATACTTTATGATAAAGGTTGATGTGTAAATACACTAGTATACTTACAAAACATATAATAACAATCTAATCAAGATATATAAATCTTTAAGAGACTAGTTTATTCACTAAAAACTATAAAATAGGTATACTAATTCAGTTTCGGTTTGATTCATTCGGTTTTCTACTCACCCCTAATTCATGCTAACGTACTCTGGAATTTAGAAAACAAAACATTACCTGATGAAGGATACAACGCCTCATCGATTTCCTTCAACACCTTGAAAGGGATTTGGTTTTCTAACATCATTATGTCTTGTGCCAACAATCTTGTTGAATCAACTTTACGGTTATCGTAGATTTGGAACATATTAAGCAAGAAGAGACCATCGATGGCTAAAAGCCACGCGATTGAAACATTATCATCTTGCAGAAACATTTCGTAGCAACCACGAATAACCGGAACAAGTTTCTCGACTTTTTCAAGAAGCCTAAAGTCCTTAATCTCATGATATTGTAAGACCTTTTGCACAACCATGAGTTTTTTCTGCTCCATTTTGGTATAGGGTCCAGACCGAAAATGATGATATGGACCAAACCCTATTTGTTGTGGTTTATAGGCTTCTGGTTTTTTTGTTGCTGTGATTTCAGGTATTTGGAAGATGGAAACCGAAGGGGTTTCAATGTTGATTTCGAGTTGATGCTTCAAGACTTCGCTAATTTCAGCAACCCATTTTTGCTCTTTTGGGTCTGAAATCAATGATGAATCTATGGAAGCCATATATTAAGTATTCTTTGGTTTGAGATGCTAAACTATGTGAATGTGATGTCTTTATATACTGGTAAAGCGTGGACTAATTTGGCGCTAGTTGGAATTTAAAATTTGAGGTGAGGTTTGAGTTGTCAAATTACGTTATAAATAAGTACAAGTTTTTAATGAGAAAATAAAAATATACTATATATTTTAGAATAATATTTTTCATTAGTTTTTATAATAGTTGTTATTCGGAATTAGCTTTAGAACAAAGAAATAAATTATGAAGGACTTATAAAGTGGGTGTGCACGTATAATGTGTATATGTGTCCGATTTAGGTTAAGGGCGGCATCCTGTCCTCTTTAGATGGATAAATCAGTCACCACTCACATCTAAAGTAAATTGCTTCGTTTCACATATGATGTAGAACTGCATTCCTCTCTCGACAAATATTATAAAGCGTAGAGTTTATGTTCCACTTTCTGCTTGTTCATTATGTGAGACAAGCAACAAAGAGGTTCACGATACCTTCTTCAGTTGTGATATCTCGGTTGCCATTTGGGAGTGATAGCGGTTTCTTACGTGTTCTCCTAATGAACATAACGATCTCGTCTCTCTTCTTTATTACTCGTGGATTCCTAATAGGCAGCCCAAGCCTAGCTGGCCGGGCTCTCATTTATACGATGATCTAGCTGGTCGATTTGAACGGCTGGCTAGAAATTCGTTGGTTTTTTAGATTGGTTACTTGTTCCCATTGGAAGACGGTGGAGGAAATTTAGATTTTACGACTAAGAAGATAGTTTGATTTGACTAAATTGGTGTAGTTCTTGTTTATTTTTCATAATGTAATTATATACTCTTCTTGGCGCCTTTTTTAAATGTTATCAAGCTAATAAAAAGTGCAGTAGATATTGGTGCATCGGTGAGATTTGTTAATTCTCTAGCAATGACAAGCTTTATTATTGGGGATCGACAAATTTCGGTATGGCATGTGTACTAGGTAGCTAGTTGACATTAAAAAAAAAGACCTCGTACTTGTCTCATGAATATACTAAGGTAGCTAGTTGACTTAAAAAATACTCGTACTTGTCTCATGAATATACTAATTATCAGAAAATGGTGTATAAATAGTATATAACAGATTTCAGTATGTTAAAATGATGATGAGAAGAAAGACTTAATCGGCTCTAAAGAAGGCAACCAACTGCTGTATGAAGCATAAACATTAGGAGATCGTTAATGAAGCATACGAGCATAGCGGATTCTTACATCCATGTTTGAGTTGTGCTTGTTAGTTGGACTCAATAAGACATCATTTGAGAAGCCCAATGACAACTTAAGATAAACCCAACATCATAAATTCTAAGCCCAATACATAATATAGATTATACAAATTGTTATTTTAACACTAACGATGTGTTTAAAGCGTGGACAATTAGTGATACTTAGGAATTTTATTTTAATAGGTTACTTGAAATTAAAAATTGAGGTGAGCTTTGATTTTTAAATATAGGGAAATTAGATTTTTGATAATCCTAATTTTATTATTAGCTTATAACAATTCTAACTTAGGAATTTGTTAACATTAGTCCTAACATTTATATCATTAACTTGTGTTAGTCTTCAGTTAACGGAACCGAACACCGTTAACATTTTGCTGACGTGATATGCTGACATGACAAGATTTTCTGATCTAGTAAGAATTTGCTCTCAAGTTAGCAAATGTAAACGATGTTAAGTTCAGTTAGTTAGGGACTGTCACTAGCTACTAATGGTTACCGGATCCCCCAACCTCCATCTCCCCATCTTTTGAAAAAGACTTGTCCTCGAGTCTTGAGAGCATCAAAAAGATCAACTCCCTTTTCCACGTATTCACGTATAAAATTAAACTCGACCCATGGAAATGGCTCAAATTTTGGTGATTCAAAGAAGCTTGCAAACTCGATGTTTGATAAAAAAAAACATCTCATCTAAAAACTAAATTCAAAGCAAGGGAAACTCCAACAATATAAAGAGTCACACTTCCTATTACCTGAGACTAGATAACCACCGGAAAGCATAATAATTAAACACATAATATTATTATTTCCCAATTTCACTCAACACCAACTGGTGATACTTAGAGTTACATAAAACACAAACCAAAACACACAATATTGAGAATAAGTTTTAAAGTTTTTTTTACTACAACTACATACAAATATATAAAATTTTGAGAATAAGTTTTCTTTCACTCAGAATCACTCACCAATACTACAACTACATACAAAAATATAAATTTAATTGTGGTAGCTCGTGCTCCCAATAATGAGAGGTGAGCTTCATTTCCCTAAAATAAATGAGGATCGTTCGGGGATGCGATGAATAGCTTTTTTTTTTTTAATCTTTTGTTTGTTAAAATACGAGGATGGGTTAAGGATGAGGTTAAGAATATATAGGGAATGACACCAATGTGAATTTTTTAAACAAGATAAAACTGCTTGACCCAGGCCACTAGTCCACTACTACATATGGAACTTATAATTCAAAATATTGAAAATCACTGAAAGATAAACAACTGGAGTTATTCAAAATATCAAAAACCACCAGAAAAATAAATTAAACATAACACACCACCCATTATCTCTCATGAGTGTAGCAAATGACCCACATCATGAGGCTAGCTAGCTGAAAGCATATGACAACAACGTGACGTTTGTTTTATCACAACCATCAACCTCACAATATGCTTGATACGTTAACATGAATATCGTCACAATGCTAACTATGAATGCTATAATCTTCCATGTGGCCCCCACAAAGCTTCCGATAGCTGTTAAACCAATTAACAACCAATTCGCTAGTTTTTGCATGAACACATATATCTTGATCTCCGGTTCATTTTCATACACCTTTTTAACTTCATCTATCGTCTCTTGTAAAGATGATTTATCTTGTAAA
>WOUH02000009.1:653428-668298 GCA_009936405.2 Stevia rebaudiana
GCGGTGGTGGTGAGTGGCGGTGGTGGGTGGTGGCAAGTGGCGATGGGTGGTGGCGACGGTGGTGAGTGGTGATGGTGGGTGGTGGTGGCGGTGGCAAGTGGCAATGGTTAGCGATGGGTAGTGGTGGGTGAAAGTGGCAGGTGGTGGTGGTGGGTGACGGTGGCAGGTGGTGGTGGTGGGTGACGGTGGCAGGTGGTGGTGGTGGGTGACGGTGGCAGGAGGTGGTGACGGGTGGCGGCGATGGTGGTGAGTGATATTGGGTGGTAGATCGGGTAAAGAGTGGGTAGACTGGTAATTTGATGACAATAAGTTATAAGTCATTTTAAAAAGCCAGGATTTGTGGCTTTTGAAAAACAACTTATTTACTCTTTATAAAAAGTCATTTTCAAAAGTGCTTATTGGTTTGACAAACACTTTTTTTAACTTGTTGGCTTTTCAAAAAGCTAATAAGTTAATAAGTCATTTTGAAACGTAATCTCAAACACCCCCTAATAACAACCAATACACGAACTAACGTGGAAGTCTATAAAATAAATTTACGAGTTTTCACCGTAAATTCCTTATTTATATGAGAGGTCCTTAAAATTTAAGGTTAAGTGTAAGTGGTTATGAGTGGAGAAACATAAAAGGTTACCTTTCACTTCATATTTGATGAATATATGGAGATGTAGATTTTTGTGGAGGAGAAATAAAATTTACCATCCCCTCCAATCGCCACATACCATCACCAACTGTCATCGCCGCCACCGGCCACCTACTGCCACTAGCTGCCATCCACTAGCGCCACCAACCACCGTCACCCACCATCACCCACCACCACCCACCGCCACCCGACACCACCCATCACCCGACCACCAGCCACTACCATCGCCACCATCCATCGTCGCCACAACCACCTCCCACCATCAGGCCTTCTTCGGGATTTTAAGGGCCTCGCACGACTATTAAAATGACCCATGTATATATACTATAAATATTCGTAAATCGAAAATTGGGTTAACACTATAATAATTTATAAGTTAATGGACCTATGTCATTTGTAATTGAATTAAAAATTTATTAAGTTAAATAATTTTGATTATAAATCATATACATTTTTTGCTTTAAATAAAATTATATCTAGAGAAAGATTAATATTTCAAGCCTAAAAAAATCAATTGAGGCCATGTACGTTCGCACCTCTTGCAAACACTCATAGCCCCATGCCACCATTGATGCCATTCACCACCCACCGTCTCATATACTTTTCTAAAAACATGTTTTCACTCTAAAAAGTTTTCTTCAAACCTAAAATGTCAATTTGTCTAATTTTAGTAAAATAGTTATTTTAACTTTTTAGTAAACATTTTTTTTTTTCAAATTGGAATACAAAATTCCCCTAAAAAGTATAAAAAATATCCTTTTGATATTATTTACATACTTTTTTATTTACATATATTACATCATTATTTGTAGTTATATCATTGTCAAAAATAAAACTATTAAAATTAGTTACATATTGCTACGTTACATTATTAAAATTACATACGTCATATATTCTGTAATACGTAACCATATTTTAACAATCAATATCTTTATAATAAAAGAATTTAAAATAACATATGCCGGTTCCGTATATTGAATCTATAATAGATTGAAAACTTTGTCTTTCATACAGAGATGATGTATAAAACTTAACCACCAATTTTTAAATACTCTCTCTTGTCTTGATCTTGAAAGTGTGAGTTCATTTCCGTGTATCCATACTCTTTCTTTTCTCTGTTCCTGCAGAATTTTCGTTTTTTAAATTCTTTAAAAGAATCTTGAAATCTTTGAGTTTAAAGCTGCAAATGTGATCAACCCAATATTCACACAACAGGTTAAGATTCTATCATGCTTCCTTCATTCTGGGTTCCAATTTTCTTTCTCTCTTTTTTTTTAAAATAGTTTTCAAAGGTGTTGTGTGTGTGTGTGTGTGTGTTTTTTTTTTTTTTTTTAATTTTGTTTTTTTGTGGAGTGAAAATGAGTATTATGACCACTTTCACAGAAAGGTGTATGCTTTTACATGGAGGTCCCTATAAACACTCATAGACAGAACAGAGCACTCCTGATGCTTTGATAGGCGTGCTTTGATGCAAAAAAAACAGACCCTTTTTTCTTCTTTTTGATGTTTTCTTTTGATTACAAGTTAGCCCCACTTAGATTTTGCAGGTTTTTGTTTCTTGGTTGTGTGTTTTTGAGGCATTCTCTGTGTTTTTTTTTCTTTCGATTGAATGTTTGATTCCTCTGTGTTTTCCCCCTAAATCGGATATCACATTCCTTCGAATCTTTCATTTCTTCCTTACAAATGTGAGAATGGAGGTGGGGTTTCTTTGTTTCTTGAAATTTTAGTAAAAAATTGAATCAAGATTGAATCTTTCTGATATATGATTTGATTTTTAATTATGAGTTTTTGGTCAAAAAAATGAGTCAAGTTTGAATCTTTTTGATGTTGGTGAAATGGGTTATCAAGTTCTGATATAATTTGATTGTTTGATTATGAGTTATTGGTAAAAGAACGAGTCAAGTTTGAATCTTTTTGATGTTGGTGAAATGGGTTATCAAGTTCTGATATAATTTGATTGTTTGATTATAAAAGTTCGGCCAAAATTTGAGTCAAAATTGTATCTTTATATATGGGTTTTGAAGATGTAATGTAATTTGATTGTTTGATTATAAGGAGGACCTTATTTTGTTCTATCTAAAGTTGTTGATGTAGAAAGGAATTTGGGGGTATGACCACCAATCAAGAGAAGATAAATTCAACAGGTGTGAATAGTGGGACTCACAATTTACTTGAGGAGATGAAATTGTTGAAGGAAATGCAAGACCATTCTGGTAATTCTTTATTTGTTTTTCAACAAATATTATTAATTCTAACATTTTCGTTACATATCTCAAGATTTTGTTAAAAATTTCATCTTTTTAGTTTGTTTAATTTTGGATTTTGTTAAAATATTTTAGTGAAAAAGAATTCAACAAATATTACTCTTTCTTATATTTTCTTTACATTTCACAATTTTTTTTCAAGATTTTGTTAAAAATTTCATCTTTTTAGTTTGTTTAATTTTTGAATATTTAAGTGAAAAAGAATTCAACAAATATTATTCTTTCTTATATTTTATTTACATTTCACAAATTTTTTTCAAGATTTTGTTAAAAATATCATCTTTTTAGTTCGTTTAATTTTGGATTTTGTTAAAATATTGCAGTGATAAAGAACTCAACAAATACTATTATTTCTTATATGTTCGTTGCATTTCGCAAGATTTTTTCAAGATTTTGTTAAAAATTTAATCTTTTTAGTTTATTTAATTTGGGATTTTGTTGTAGTGATAAAGAAGCCAATAAATTCTGAACTATGGCATGCTTGTGCTGGCCCATTGGTGAGCCTGCCACAAGTCGGAAGTCTTGTTTATTACTTCCCACAAGGACACAGTGAACAGGTTTGATTTTCGTAATTTATTTTTATAATTTGTTGCAAAATTATTGTTTTTTATATGAATGTTTTTTTTATACATTTTGCTTGAATTGAAAACTAGGCTTTATCAACCTTTACTTCAACAATTTTGCTTCACTTGCAACCTTGTTTTGTATACTTTGTTAATGCATCTTGGATTTTGAATAAATTTTATAGTAATATTCAAATTATAATAAAATTTTAGTAATATACCACCTTATTTTTTCTAAAAGAGAATAAAATGCGAAGGACATGTGAACCAACTTATATTAATATAGCATCATCTTTCATATCCATTATAAGTTACAATTATGTGCCCCTTATAAGTCCTTAGTGGTCACCATTACCTTTTATTTGATGGTTAATAGGTCAATTTACACTTTTAGGTTTTGATTATTAATAATTGCTTGAAATGTGGTCCCTTGGAAGTTGGATCTTGATAGATTCAAAATTTTTGACTAGATTATGAGCCACCATAACCACTTTTCTTTTTTCTCAAACAATTAATTAACAAAGTTAGTAATTTAATTTGCAAACAACTACATTTATCTCAATTTAAAATCATTGTTTACAAATTTTGCTAATATAAGTGTCTTTACAGGTTGCGGTTTCGACAAATAGAACTGCAACGTCACAAGTTCCTAATTATCCAAATCTTCCATCTCAACTGTTGTGTCAAGTTTTAAATGCTAATTTACATGTATGTCTCCTAAATTCTCACCAAATTATATACAATTTTCCCCATTTTTTTTTATATTTTATTTAATATATTTTTGTGGTTAAATAGGCAGATAAGGATACCGATGAGATCTACGCCCAAATGAGTCTTCGACCCGTAAATTCAGTAAGTAATGAAAAAACAATCACATAAGAAAAGTCAAAGTTTGACTTTTGAGGGTCAACTTAACCTCAAAATTTGAAGAAATCCTTTTCCTCTATGCAAAATGTTTCAAATTTGATTATCAATCGTACCATGTCTAAATGATAACATATCAAGATATGATAATGCTACGCCTTTCATTGCAAACTGACCATTATTTTTAAGCAAATACCCAAAAAATTAAAAAGAATTTGCAAAAAACGCGTGGTTTTGGACAAATTGTAGACAAGTATAATTAAACTAAAGCTCACATAATTGCTGGTTTTAATAATAATTTAAATTTAGGCATAATACTCAAAATCTAGTATTCTGACTTAAACAAACAAACAAACATACCCAGTTAAAATCCTAATAAAATAATATTCTGATTTAATGTTTGTTTAATTACTTGAAAATCAGGAAAAAGATGTTATTCCAATACCAGACTTTGGAATGAAACCAAGTAGACATCCAAATGAGTTTTTCTGCAAGACTTTAACACCAAGTGATACAAGCACACATGGTGGTTTTTCTGTACCGCGTAGAGCTGCAGAAAAACTTTTTCCACAGTTGGTAATATTTTATTTTCATATTAATAAAAATAAATAAAATCATTATTTGAGGTATATTATGCTTTAGATGATCATAAGTCATAACTTTTGGTCATCTTTTTCTTTCCTTTAGGATTTTTCAATGCAACCTCCAACTCAAGAGCTTATTGTCCGTGATTTACATGATAACACGTGGACTTTCCGTCATATATACCGCGGTAAGCGTTAAATATGTATTTCTTTTTGTGTTCTCGAGTTTGAAAGAAATGAGATATATTGTTTTAATTATTTTTATTGGGGTTCTAACAATTCGGTTAATTTTACATCAAGGGTTGTCTACTTGTCTTGCAAGTTTTGTTTATTTAAAATTTATTTAATAAGGATTTCAAAATTTTGATATAATATATAATTTTAGTTATTTTGGATGTAATAATATATATTATAATTCTTTTCTTTTAATTAATTGCAGGGCAGCCAAAACGACACCTTCTTACAACGGGTTGGAGCATGTTTGTTGGTGCTAAAAGGCTTAAAGCTGGTGACGCTGTTCTATTTATTAGGTTCATTTTTTTAATTACTAATTAATTATCTAAAATGTCATTTCGATAAGTGAGAAGTAGATCAATATGGGCAAACAAGTAATCTTCAATTAAAACTTGCCCAAATGTTGAACCGAATTAACAACAATGTGGTAACACAATAACTTCAAGCAAACAACAAAAAGAACATGACCATTGGCCAGTGCACATGATGATTACTAGGGGTATTATCGTCTTTAATCTATTTTTACTAAAATGTGTTTGTAAATTGACAAGGTAAAACAAACATTTAAAGAAACCAAACATTTCACCTTAGAATATTTCCTTTTTAATTTTTGTCTTTAATCATTAAACTAATGTTTTTATGTAATTTTTGTTTGTAGGGATGAGAAGTCACAACTATTATTGGGAGTTCGGCGTGCTAACCGTCAAAATACATCTTTACCATCGTCGGTTTTATCTGCTGATAGCATGCACATCGGGGTTTTGGCTGCTGCGGCTCATGCCGCAGCTAACCAAACCCCCTTTACAATATTCTACAACCCGAGGTAACTTTTATTTAACATTTAAAACTTTTAAAATAAAATATTAAAATCAATACAAACGGACTTGAACCCATATCATTTAGTTAGAAAGCACACCACTTTACCACCAGAATGTCTGTCTCCTTGGGGACACAACCAAAAGTAACTAAGGACCCTATGGTGCCAAAATGGGCGGGCCAGACTGGCTCGCTAATAGATCAAATGGGTTTTGGATGAAATCGAGTTACTTTTTAACGCGATTAACAAACATTTTTTTGTGTTTATTTGTTATAAAAATATAAATGCTTTTACATGTTTACAAAAACAAAACCATTACAATAAAAAACTATATGTTTGAATAAAATCACTTTTGATCCATTATTAACTCAACCTGTTTGAGATTAAACATAACCACTACAACCCATTCTAGTTTCTTATTTAGCTGTTATTTGAATTTATCTAGGGCATGTCCTTCAGAATTCGTGATCCCGTTGGCGAGGTATCGGAAATCAATCTACGGGACGCAACTTTCCATTGGCATGAGGTTTGGAATGATGTTTGAAACCGAAGAATCAGGAAAGCGCAGGTATGCATTTACGCACTCGTGTATTTGAGAAATGTTCAGAAGCCTAAATCTTACATAAAAAAATTTTTAACGGCGTTTTTTCTCACGTCTATTTATAACCTTCGTGGCCTGTAAGCAAGGTCGACTGCTCGACCTCCGTGAGAATCCACGACGACACCAGATACGCAGAAACCTTGTGGTCCAATCTTGTTTGATCATATTGTTGTTAATGCAGATATATGGGGACAATTGTCGGCATTAGTGACGTGGACCCGTTAAGATGGCCCGGGTCCAAGTGGCATAATCTTCAAGTTGAGTGGGACGAACCGGGTTGCGGTGACAAACAAAGTAGAGTGAGTCCGTGGGACATCGAGGCTCCCGAAAGCCTCTTTATTTTCCCGTCTCTCACTTCGAGTCTTAAACGTCCGTTTAATTCGGCTTTTCTAGGTTAGTTCTCGTCGTCTTCTCATTTCATGTAACGAATTCGGTTCTTTAAAATGTAACGTTTTTGCAACTATTGTCAGGCACGCAACCCGAATGGGACAATATGGTAACCCGACCGTTCATGCGGGCTCCCGATAACATAAATGGAAACTTTTCAAACCCTTCAATGTCTAACTTATGGTCAGAACAACTTATCAAGATGTTGATGAAACCTCAAATTGCTAACAACACTACAACACCCATTTCAAGTAACGGCCAAGAAACTTTTCCCGCCAACAGAAACCACCAGTTGTTACAATCCGAAAACCGTCCTCAGTTTCAACTTATTCAACCTAATTCCGCCACTACAGCCGCAATGTCAAACACACCACCGCTATCCAACCCGAATCTTCCTGGAATCCAACAGACAGAACCCGCAAAATCCGACCCGAAAACAATCAACACCGGACAGAATCTTGCACACGAGCTTCCGTTTCTTAACCAGTTGTCTCCGTTTGATTCAAACATACTTCACGGTCAACAATTCGGGTCACCTCAGATTGATTCATCAAATCTAAACGGACTATTCTCGTACCCGGATACTAATGTACTGAACCCGAACCCGTATCCGACCCTCGGGCAGGAAACGTGGGACCCACAAGCGAACAACATTAACAACTCCAAATGTGTGTATGGTTTCAAAGACTTATCAGATGAGAGCCACAATAATCATCTCCAAAATGGGAACATATACAACAACTGTCTAAATTTCGAAGGTAGTAACAATAACAGTACGGTGGTTGATCCATCGGTTTCAAGTACGGTTTTGGATGATTTTTGCAACTTGAAAGAGATCGAGTTTCAAAACCCGTCTAGCTATTTGGTTAGTAACAATTTCAGCTCGAGTTGTCAAGACGTTCAATCGCAAATCACATCAGTAAGTCTTGTTGATTCACAAGCTTATTCTATGCAAGAACTGCCAGATAACTCGGGTGGAGCGTCTTCTAGCAATGGTGAGTTTGATGATAGCGCGCTTTTGAATAATAACGCGTGGCAACAAGTTGCGCCTCCTGGTCGCGTACGAACGTACACGAAGGTACGCGTTGATAAAGTACTCTTTTAATTGTGAATTTACATGAATTAAAGATTATGTTTTTGAAGCCAACATGGGTTTGTTTTGCAGATTCAAAAAGCGGGATCGGTTGGGAGGTCGATTGATGTGTCAAGTTTCAAGAACTATGATGAACTTTGTAGTGAGATTGAGAAGATGTTTGGGCTTGAAGGATTGCTAAATGATTCAAGAGGGTCGGCTTGGAAGTTGGTTTATGTTGATTTTGAGAAAGATGTTCTTCTTGTTGGAGACGATCCATGGGAGTAAGTTCATTTTCTTGAATTTACTTGTTCATATACTGTCAAAACCGAAGCAATTAAGACGGTTTGATCTCGGTTCCGGTTTGGTTTTGGCTATTGGTTAATTTGAAACAAACCGGAACCTTTTTTTATTATTTTTAGAATATATAGATATTATTATCGTGAACTATCATTTTAAATTATTGGGCAAGAGAATAGTTCATTTGGAAACCTAAAAAACTATGGAATCTCGAGGAACTGGCTCAAAAAGAACTTTGATTGCGCTCATTTTGGCGTCATTGGAACCGTCTTGTTGAACTTTAAACGTAAATATATTTAGTGTTTAGCTTTAAGGTTTAGATTTACGGTTGGAATTTAAGGTTTAGGTTTATCTTTACGGTTTAGCTTTTAGGGTTTTCCTTTTAGGGTTCGACGAGCGGTTCCAATGACGCCGGATGAAGGTCAATACGAGTTCGTTTGAGCCGGTTCCCAGAGGTTCTCTAGTTTTTTGAGGTTCCCCAAATGAACCTTTCCCGGTTGGGCAGTAAACTTGTAAAATCACATATTTTCTCAAATTACTAGTTTTCAATGAATTTAAGATGTTATTATGCGTAATTTGCGGAAATATGCGTTTTTCACGTTTAGGCAAATTTATTAATTTAACTGTTGGCCCAGACTCTTTATCGAAAAATAATACGAACACAAAAACTCTTAGTGCTTGACCAAACCTGATCAATTCCTGCATATAATAAAACCGGGATAATTACAATGACTCATTAGACCCATATTTATAGCTAAACAGTTGTAATCCTATTCAAATTAGGAAACCAAAATCAAAACCAACTTTATAATTATCTATTCTAACAACTTGATAATTATTAATAAACTAATTAACTTTATCTTTTTATATATCAAGATTATTATCTTCATTAACATCATTCCATTTTAACTTTTATCGAAAATATATTTATCATTTTGGATTTTGTAGATGTTTTTTAATCATGAACAATCTAATCAAAACTAGCCAAATTAACTTTTGGAGACGATCCATTTTAACTTTTATCGAAACCCTCGTTTGGGTTACAATTTTAATCAAAACTAGCCAAATTAACCGGATCATGAACATCCCTACTGTCTACAACACTTGGATTTTATAATTAATAACTAATTAACTATAATAATAATCTAAATGCAGGGAATTCGTCGGGTGTGTTCGATGTATCAGAATTCTGTCACCTTCAGAAGTTCAGCAGATGGGTGAAGAGGGAATGCAACTTCTCAACAGCAATGCCGCATTACAGGCCGGGATGAAAGGTGGCCCGTTATCAGATAACGGGCCCGCACTTGCGTGAACTAACCGCTCTTAAGAGATCAGAGGTAGCAAGATGTTGTAAACTGTTTGGATGGATTGAGTTGAGTGAGGAAACAACCAACTCATTGTAGCTTTATTAACATTCAAACTACTACATTAATCGGAGTTTATCTTAATTTAAAAAACAAACTACCGTTTTCGTCTTGCTAGATTTAATTGTTAGACAAGATACTTTTTAATAAGTAATCATAATTTGACTTCTACGTTAAGGTCGACAGAGTGCATTGCTGGAGTGTAACGACTGACAAATTCCGATTATTGTTACTATACAATTGAAGGAAAAAAAAACGTCATTTTTTGGGTTGACAAAAACCAATGCTTTCTCAATTTCATCGAACAATTTATTTATAGATAATTAGATACCGTCTATGAACCTAATCCTAGTTATACTAAAAACACAATCAAATCACATATAATATATTATCCAGAGGATTAGATATCCAGTTGTCCCAATCGCGTGACTTAAGATAATTGAATGTTAACGAAAATGTCATATAAATTTAATATGAAGAGAGATAGGAAAAAATTGAAGGAAACTATTAAAAATGACATTTGTCCGTCCTAAAAGCTTCTTTTATTAGGTATATAGATATATATATTTCAAAGTAAACCGAGATTGTAAAAGGTGCTAGTTGGACGGTGAGATACCGTCTAGTTTTAATACATAAGGCGGTTAATTAATCACCGACCCCAGTCATCTTCTCTCTCATAATAATTCATTAATACACAATGTACACGTGTTTTATGCGGTTCTTACGGTTCTCAACATAATATTGGTTCTTAATATAACGTAACCCGAGAGATGTTCCATTAACAACCAATTTTTGTTAAGAACCAAAAGAACCATTTATAGCCACATGTTTTAATACATAAGACGGTTAATTAACCGCCGGCCCCACTCATCTTCTCTCTCATAATAATTCATTAATGCACAATGTACAAGTGTTTTATGCGTTTCTTACGGTTCTCAACATAATATTGGTTCTTAATAGAACGTAACCCTATATTAATATATATATATATATATAGAAGATTTATATAAAATAACTATATTTTTACAAACACTTAAATGATTTTGACCAAAATTTGACAAATTTAACTGTTTTAACCAATGTTGACCCACTTTTAGTGATTTTGACCGATTTTTGGGCGTCTAGACCCCGCCTAGCAAAAGTTCACATTTGCCTCTAATTTTAACATTAAAATTGGATATTGCACTTAACGTATTGGATGAAAATGGTAATATATGATAAGCTACAAGGGCTTAGATAAAAAATACTTTTTGGATGAAACAAACAAAAATTTTCAAACCACATAGACGAATTTGACCGTTTAGTCTAGATTTCATGACATTCAATATTCGATTTTCAAGAAGAATTAATTTTGTTAAAGCCATGGGAAGATTATTATTTTTTTAGCGACAAACTCAAACACGCATTAAACTACTTTTAAAATCTACACCAAATTACCGACAATAAGCCTTGACCTTCATCATTATAAAGTAACACTATTTTCACCAACACATTAATACAAATGGAAAATTAATAAATATGCAAAATGTCGAGCCACATTGCAATTAATAATTGGATTTGTCTCTTTTTTTTTTTATCTTCATTTACGTTATCTTATTTCAAACTAAATGTTTATACTAACGTTTAGGGTTATAACGATCGAAAGAACACAAATGAGCTTTTGTTTATGCTCGTTCATTAAACATTCAAATTGTTCTCAAACGGTTGATAAATGCTAACCCAGCGAGAATTCTTGTTTGTAACTTTACGTATATTGTTCACAAACGGATCATGAACGCAAACAAACGTATATTTTAAAAATTAAATATCAACATTCTTAATCTTACACATTAAACATACAAATTAAACTGAATATTATAAAGTTAAATGCTTGATATACAAATAATAAACAGAAAAAGTTTGGGTCAACTTGAAATAAAAGAGATAAACGTAAAAAACTTAAGTTAATAAACTGAATATTAGAAATTTAATGAATGACATAAACAAACGAACACATTATTAAAAGTTCACGAACGCAAACGTGACCTCTTTCATATTGATTCATTTTAGTGAATGAACACAGTTTTTTTTCATTTTTGTTCATTTATTAAACAAACAAACATAAACGAACTTTCCATCAACCAACTTAAGATAACGTTTAATTTATTTACAACACGCTACTGACTTTTAGCTTAGGGGAGTATGCTAAGAATACTAATTATATATATTGTAATAGTTAGCAACTTGAAACTCTGTAATAAGTAGTATTCAGTAAGAACAGGTTGTAAGTGTTTATTTTACTAGTATAGAAACTTGTGTAATTGTCATATAGAAATGAGAATGGAAATCATAAATCATATTTAAAAGACCTCCCTAGCTATGAAAATTCTAGGCTAGTTTAAATAAATCTTTATTTAGTAATTTCAACAAAATCTACATGTCCTCAAAAATATAAATACAAATTTTATAATAACAACGCTAAAAAATTTAGAGGATTATCACAGCTATAAATTAATGATAAAAAAAAGTCTCACAAGCAAAGCTTTGTTAGTTCAAGTATTACTCAATACAAAGGGAGAGTCGCTCAATCAAGAGAGTAACTAGGGATTCAAATGAACTAAACGTTCGATCAACGAACAACTAATAAACATTTTAGCGTGAAGTTCATTCAATAAATGAACGAACATGATTTTTTTTTATTTGTTCAACTAAATAAACAAACATATGTTAATTTGTGCTCATGAATGTTTGGTAATGTATTCGTTTAAATCCCTTTATGTTCGTTTGTTTGTCATTTATTAAATGTGTGATAGTTTTAATTTTTAAATGTTTGGTTTATTACCTTATTTTTATATGTTTATGATGTTTATTTATAGTTGACTAAAACTTTTTATGCTTATGATTTTTTTATCAAGTGTATATCTCTCTCTCTCTCTATATGGATATATATATAGGTTAAAGATATGTGGAAACTCATATGAGTTGTAGAAACTCTGGAAACTCATCTCTTGGCTCACATTTTACCACGTCATCAATTAGAATTTAATTTAAAAGGGTATTATCGTCCTATAAACTTACCTCTTTCCTCTTTCCTTTTTTTTTGAAAGGAAAATTTCATTAGAACGCCAAAAAACCCCGAAAACCGGGGAGGCAACAACTGACACAGAAACTTACATCAGGACAGATTTACACCAATCTACCCAATTGACAAGTTTATACTTGGATCTATTTTTGAACCACAAAAAACTAAGAGATCTAATAGAACTAAAAACGTCTTCCGGATTGGAGATCTTCCCAGAAAACCTGAGGTCGTTCCTAGCCTTCCATAAGCACCAACACGAGACAATAATGATGCCAGGGATGGCGTTCTTCTCAACCTCTCTTTTATCGCAAAATTTGTGCATCTCCAAAAGATCCCTAAAGGAAAATGCAAAGAAATTTAGAGTGCGACACCACAAGCCCACCTTTTGCCAAATAGACGCCGAGAACTCACAAGCTGTGAAGAGGTGAGAAACCGATTCCCCTGCCTCGTTGCACCAAGAGCACTGATCCTCGCTGATCCCAATGCCTCTTCTATTTAAAGCATCAACCGTCGCGATCTGATTCATCTCAGCCTGCCAAGTAAAAATATTATATTTAATGGGGACCCACTTACACCATTTTGGAACATACCTGTCGCTGAAGTCACTGCTGTCCTCGATCATTTTTCTAACGGCAGCCACACAAAAAGAATTAGAGTTGTTTCCATTCCATCTCCAACCGTCAGGGGCTTCACAGATCGACACCACCTGAAGATTAATCGAGAGCCAAGCCCACTCACTAATCTCAACCGCAGAGTCGAAATCATGCTTCCAAAGCCAGTTCCCATTTCCTTCGATCCTATCCCAAACTTTACAATTTTTTACAACCTCCAATGAAAACAGGTTCGGAAGCCTAGAACGTAAAGGCAGGGCATCCAACTTCCAACCACGGATCAAGCCAAAAATGAATATCTCTGCCGTTACCAACAATACCTTGACAAAAATTCCTCTTTCCTATCACCTAATATCTATACATGCATATTTCTTCTCCACTCTAATTCAAAAACTCACACTCACAGATTCAACAAATTCTTACAATCCACATCTTCATCATCGTCCTGAATCGATTCTACCAACGATGAGGGTTTGGCGGTGGATTTGTTTCCGTCGTTTGGGGATTTCGGTAAGGCGGTGGATTTGAACCGGAATTTGGGGATTTGTTGCCGTCGTGAAGATCAGATCTCGTCGAAACCAAGAGAAGTTCCGGCAGAGTTTGATGACCCTGAACGTTGCTATTCCCGACGACGTTTTGGATCTGATGTGCTCCGAGAAGACGGTGCTGGTTCAGATCTACGCGAATGGCGTGGTGAAGACACAGAAGGCGGTGGTTCTGGTTTTTGTGTTGCTGGCCGTGGTATGTTATGCGGCTTTTTGGACTGCCCCCATCTTCTTCACCGTTCAATCACCGCCACTCGTGTAGATCCACGGTCAATTTCATCCCACCGCCCTCTATACCTGCCAACATTGAATTTTGGGGGTGAATATATAGAGTTGCAAAACCGAGATTGTAGTTCAGATATCAATTTTATTTCCCTTTCATTAGAAAACTGAAATATTTGTTTTTGAAAAATAAGGTTAAACGACATTACATAATGTGGTGGTGGACCTCCCTTGTGCCGCCGCACAGAACAGTTTCTTGGTTGATGGTGGTCGGAGACGTCAGGTGGAGTGGACGGAAGGTTACCGGAAAGAGGTTCGTATAATCGTATTTGTCTTTGTAATCCTCGCTACTACATAATCGATTCAGTCTTATCACCAAAATTGTGGGTCTATTTATTTATTTCTCATCATATGAAGTAATGGGGTTTCATTTTTAGATAATCGACCCAAATGGGTTTTACTTTTATAATTCATAAATGATATGATGAAGTTTGAGTAGCTTTTTAGGGAATTTAGAATTAGTTCAGATATCAATTTCATTTCCCTTTCATTAGAAAACTGAAATATTTGTTTTTTAAAAATAAGAGTTAATTGCTCTTTTCGTCCCTGTGGTTTGAATGAAATTGCCACTTTAGTCCAGAATCTTAAATCTTGCATGTGATACTCTGTGGTTTCTAAATTTTGCCATTTTAATCCAGTTGGATAACACTGTTTAAGTTTCTGTTAAACTTTAAGCGC
>WOUH02000009.1:673203-686234 GCA_009936405.2 Stevia rebaudiana
TAATAATAATAATAATAATAATAATAATAATAATAATAATAATAATAATAATAATAATAATATTAATAATAATAATATAATATTAATAATAATAATAATAATAATTAAATAAAAAACAACTCGTTGTTTGTTTCATTTTAACATTTTTTTTTTTTTTTTTTTTTTTTTTGCAATGACGCTACACAATAGGCTTGATAAAGGCGCGTGATACATACCCATTTGGTGTGGTTAAAAATGTGTTTTTGTGGTTTTATTAATATTATTTCAGTGTTGTATAACTATTTTTTGTGTTGAAGTACGTTTTGTAAGTTTTAAAAGTTCGTTTATTTAAACTTCAGTTTATTCTAGCAGTCTACAGACGTTAAAAAAAGAGTCTTCTTATTGCAGACTGCAGAGGTTTGTCCACCTCTTCTTCTACATATGTCTACAGATGTGGTCCGCAAACTGTAGACATTTTACCTTTGAAAAAACAAACAACACTTTATTCTAAATAGAGGGCTTATTCAAAGAATACTAAGTGGAATTTAATAAAAATCATAAACCGGCTCAAATGAACTTTGATTGAACTCATCCTAGCGGCGTTGAAACCGGATCGCCAAATCCTAAACCATAAACTCTAAATCCTAAATCCTAAATTTAAACCCTAAAGATAAACCCTAAAAAAATGACAGTAGGAAGACACAATGAGCTGAAAAGGTAAATTTTAAAGCTTAAAAGCTAAATTTTAAATGTTAAAACCTAACGCTAAACCCTGAAGCTAAACCTTAAAAACTAAGCCCTAAAAGCTAAACCGTAAAATCTAAATCCTAAAAGCTAAACCCTAAATCTAAACCGTAAAAGCTAAACTCTAAAGCTAAATCCTAAAAGCTAAACCTAAAATCAGAGCTCAAAAGCTAAACCCTAAAAGCTAAGATCGTAGAGTTCGACAAGATGGTTCCAACGCCGCTAAAATGAGTTCAATCGGAGTTCGTTTGGGTCGATTATGATTTTTTTCTTAAATTACTCCAAGGTAGCGTTTGGTTTGCATGTATGTAGGTTGGAATGGAATGAGGCATTACGTTGGAATGAAATAAAACATGTTTGGTTACACTTAGGAATGGAATGTACCATTACATTAGGAATGTGATTCATTATCTTTTAATGATTTACAATAATTAGGGGAAGTTGTTTTTTTTTTTTCATTCCTTTCCTTGAAGGAATGATCCAACCCCCAGTACCTGACCTATGACTCGAACCATAACCCGACCCATGAGTCGAACCATAACACGTCTCATGACCTAGCCTATGACTCGAACCATAACATGACTCATGACCAAAACCATGACTCGAACTATAACCTGACTCATGACCTAAACCACGAATCGACCCATGATTTGAGCCACGACCCGAACCATGACCTGATCTGAACAATGACCCGACCCAAATTGATTTTTTTTCCTTCATCTTTTACTTTTTACCAAACAACATGAAGTGGTTGTTTGGAAACTTCTGAATGAGTAAGTGTTGAACCAATAAGAGGTCTGAATCATTAAGTGTTGCATTAGTAAGAGGTCTGAACCATTAAGAGGCAATATAATCCTAACCATTCAGAGGAAAATGTCTAACCAATTCTGATAAGATGTCTTAACCATTCAGACTCAGTATAATGCTTAGCTATTCAGAGGCAAATGTCTTAATCATTCAGACATTTGCTCGTGAAACAAACAGTCTGAACCATTAAGTGATGAATTAGTAAAAGGTCTGAACAATTAAGAGCTTGTTAAGAGGTAAACAAATAGCCCCAAAGTAATAATTCATTTCATAACCACTAGTAAACAAACATGACAATGGAATGATAATGATCCATTTCATTCCTTTATCCATTCCGTTACCTCGTCAATTTCATTAGCTCGTCTTAATGGAATGGAAAACGAAATGGAGGGGACGAGGTAATGGAATGGACAATGGAATGAAATGGATCATTACCATTCCATTGTCATGTTTGGTTACTACTATTAATAAAACGAATCATTACTTCATGCTATTTGGTAGAAAGAAAAAGATGAAGTAATGTAATATAATTTGGTTCGTGTCAAGGTTCTGGTCGTTGTTCGGATCATGGATCAGGTCGTGGTTCAACTCGTGGGTCGGTTCGTGGTTTAGGTTTTGGGCCGGGTCAGGATTTGGGTCGTGGGTTGTGTGTCGTCAGTTGGGTCATGGTTCGAGTCATGGGTCAGGTAATGGTTTGGATCATGGGTTGGATAATAGGTCGGGTTATGGTTCAAGTCATGGGTCAGGTCATGGTTTGGGTTATGGTTCGAGTCATGGGTTAGGTAATGATTTTGATCATGGATCGGAGAGTATGTCGAGTGTGACATCCGTCAAAAATCCTAATTCAGGTTTTTCCTAAATTCTTAATCATATTCAAATTTCTTTAAATTTATATTCCAATTATTTATTAAAAGGATATAAAAGAACCAAATAATATTTTATGTTATTTTATAGAATTAACCTTTTTATAAAATAAATAAATAAACTAAAACCGTAAGTATTTATAAAAACATATACATTAAAGGCTTGAAAATAATTAATAAATCTTAAATACATTTTATCTAAGTTTTACATATAATTTATTATATAAATTTTATAAACTTATTAAATAAAAATGACAAAACAAAGTTTTGGTGGCCAAAGTATAAAAACGGAAACTTTAAATCAATTAAAATCAATCTCTGTGGCCAAAACCCGAAATAATAAAACTACAAGGTTAAAACGACAATAGATATAACCCTAAAGATGAAGAACTAAACTTGCCAACTCCTAAAACCTTTAAAACACTTCACCGGCGCTTGAGAACTCCGGCCATAACTTGATTTTCCGGCCAAAACTCCGGTTTGGCCTTAAACCCATCTGAAACCTTTATTCCTACACAAAATCGAACCCAATCAGTTCCTAAACCCCAATCGCACCCAACTTAAACCAAATCACTCGATAACATTGCGTTTTTCTCGGTCAAAAATCAACACAAACTCTGAAATCAAATATTCAGAGAAATCTGGGACTAAAACTCATCAAAACCCATCCAATCTGACTCCAATTCGGTCCAAATTCATTCAAGTATCCATTCAAAACCATTCCAGCACTTAAATCCATTCGATTATGAGACTAAAACCTCACCTTCTCAACATCAATCAACCTATTTAATCTTCCATTTGTTCACTTTTCATCTATTAAACATCTCTGCACCTTCAATTTTACCTCGCAAACGTGTTTTGAGCAAATCCGAATCCGAGTTCATCCGATCAAAGTCCATTGCCGAACTCCTACGCCTTGCATCAATTAGAGGTAATCATATTTCGATCCACCAAGCTTATTGTAGTGTTTAATTCCATTATCAGTTTCTAATTCGACAGATATAATCCAAGTTTAAGATGCCGTCCCTGTTCTTTCTCTGATCACAATTTCTAGCAATCTCAGGTATCCCAAAAACTATCAATCGATGCATTTTTCTATTTGTAAAAATCTCCTCAATAAAAATTATCAAACGAATTGATCTGGAGTTCGAATGAATTGATTTAAGACCGGTTAGGGCTTGAATGTGATAATCGGGTCGGGATGATAAAAACGGGTTATCCGGGTTCTTTTAATACCCAATTTGGGCTTTGGGCCTGATCAAACCAGTTCTGGGTGGGCTTTCGACGAGATTACAGACCCAATGGCCCGATCAAACCCATGTAATGGGCTCCAGATTCACTGGGTCGTTTTAACTCGCATGAATGGGCTCTAGATGAATTATTAAACCGTTGGGCCATTCAAATTCGTGTTTGTATTGGGCTCGGACTATTTCTGGTCCACTGGCCATTGTTGATTTATAAAATTAATTTAAATAATTAATAAATCCTAATTAAATTATAATAAATCATTAAATTCATTTTAATTTTATAAAAATCATATTTTCTTCTAAAATATGTTATAAAATAAATTTAAGAACTAAATTTAAAATTTAAATTCGATTTAAAAGAATTTCAAAACTTACTTTCTTATTTTTCCCAATTTAATTATATTTTATCTAACAAGTTCTACAAAAACTTTATAAAACTTGAGTTTGATTCTATAATTATTTAAATATTTTTACTAAATAGTTAGATAATTTTCATGATAAAACTATATTTAAAATGTTTTATATCAAAGCGAATATTGTAATTCTGTGTATCCAATATTTCATACATACAAGAGATTATATATACTAATAAGAGAAACTATAAAGTCACCATAAATGTCTGCATTTATAACACTCCCCCCTCAGACATATTGTATTACACACTATCTGCTACTGGATAATGTTGACTCGATTGTATAAAACCGATATTAACTGATACTGTAGGATCAGTTATGTTGCCCCATTAAAACCTTACTAAGAAAACCCATTAGGAAAAAACTTAGTTAAGGGAAAAAGAGTACATCGTGTATAATATTCTCCCTCAATCATATATGTATCTTTCAATATGTCGAGTCTAGTCTTCTATCATAACTGTTTGACTTCCTCTTTAGTTGTCTTCTTGGATTTGATCTTTAGTTGTCTTCTTGGATTTGATCTTTAGTTTCTTTATATCTACTCTAATGTGTCATCATCTTTAGTATTTTGAATCATTAGCTTCCTCAAGTAAAGTGTATGAAGATTGATAACGAGAAACATAGTGGTGTGACAAGTATCTAGTATTAACATAAATAAATAACATGGGATCCCATATTTCTCATAGACAATACCGCATCTCGAATCCGGTAAGGATATCAACTTATCCTTTAATATGTGTGAAGATGCTGCCTCGTAATACTTTGCTAGGAAAACCCACTGGGACAAAACCATAGCCAAGGGAAAAGATTGCAACTCACATATTCTCCCCCTGAGATATACTACCGGACATAATTAACAACATACTTCATGATGATGTTTAATCGGTAATCAAGGGTCTATAATATACGGATGCTACTGGATCATTTATGTTGTCTCGTTAAAAACCTTACTAAGAAAAACTCACTGGGATAAACATAGTGAAGGGAAAAAGATTGCAACATGTTGGATTTGACTGATATTCGACTTAATGCGTCGATTGCGCTTGAGTATGATCACTATAGACCAAATATTTCTTCACCCTCTTCTTTAGGCGGTAAAGATCCAAATATATATCTTACGATCGGAATACTTTGCGTGTGCTTTGCGAATAAGTTTGTACATATATACTCGAACTGCAGGTCGAGCGGTATCAACTTGTGTCTATGTATTTTAGGAATTCTCTCTCTAAAGGATCGACAAAGCTTCTCGATAGATCTTGTAGATCATCACTCTAAAGTGCAATTATATGAACCAAACGAGAAATGTTTGACCGCGAGGAAATAAACATCATAGAGTTATTGCATCCGCTACATGGGAATACGTTTCCTCATTATCAACTACTAGGATATGGGAAATAAAACCCCGATGCTAAAAGTCGTGCCTTGTGTTACAAATCTCATTCTTTACATTTCTTCTTTATTTCAAAGGCACCCATTTTTAAAATACTAGTTTGACATCGTTAGATGTTCGTACTACTGGTTCGAAAGTGTATCGCTTGTCTAGCGAATCTAATTAAGCCTTCAAGGCATCATGTCGTTTTGATAGTCATCTATGTGTATGTACTCTTACAGAGTTTTATGTACATAATCATTTTCATCGATTACGTCTTATGCTATAACATATGCAAATATTTCATTTAACACGTGTTTTATCCTGGTACCACATTGTACTATTTAGTACACAATTCTATGAGATATCATATAAGTTTGGTACTTGAGTTTCTTCTTGAACTATATTTTCCTCTTTTGGGTATTATTAATCTTTTATAGGATTATGTTGTTTGTCTGTTCTGGGATCTTATTGATAACCTCTTCTAGGATTCATTGATATCTTCTGTGATTTTATCAACAACCTCTTCTAGGGTTGGTTAATCTCTTATAAGATTTTATTAGCAACCTCTTCTAGGGTTGGTAATCTCTTCTGGGATTTTATCAACAACCTCTTCTAGGGTTGGTTAATCTCTTATGAGATTTTTATCAGCAACCTCTTCTAGGGTTGGTAATCTCTTCTGTGATTTTATCAACAACCTCTTCTAGGGTTGGTAATATCTTATATGATTTTATCGACAACCTCTTCTAGGGTTAGTAATCTCTTTTGGGATTTTATCAACAACCTGTTCTAAGGTTGGTAATCTCTTTTGGGATTTTACCGGTTTTGTTAATCTTTTGTAATATTATATAGAGAACCTCTTCAAGGTTTTCTTTATTCTCTTCTAGAAGTTTGTCAATCAACCTATCCTAGGGTCTGATTAGTCACCTCTTCTGGGGTTTTGTTTATAACCATTTTCTCATGTCACACTAATTGCATTATTCTGCTCTATTTACTTTCAGTAGTTTAGCATTTGGAATTGATTAGTCGTAGATGTTTTCTTTATATAGTAATCTTTATATGATTACTTCAAACTAAGCAGATGTATTTGAAACTAGTATATGTGACATTATCACATGGTTTATTTTGTGAATACAATATGGTTATTTATTTGCTATTTTGAGCAAATGTATAATATACTATAATTCAGATTCATATTGATCACTTCGAGGGTCTAGAATCAATAGCGTTGATGCTAAATATTATTTCATGTGTTACTAGTCTTTTTGCATTCCATCTCACCTAAAGACTAGGAATACAGTTTTAATAAATGTTGATATATACATTTAGTTGAGACAAACATGGTCTTTATATATATATATATCAATGAAACCAGTTGTGGAGTATTTATTATTTGTAATTGGTTTTAGTTGATTATGGGCAATGATATGTAAAATAGCATGCCCTCATGTAGGAGATGGTAATCTGCACCACATCAGAAGCGTTCTAACGAGTAACTACTATCATTTTAATAAAGATTAAGCTAAACCAATTTGGTCTGAACATGATCAACTAAACTATATAGACATACAATAGTTGATAAAAGATGTTCATCACAACTTTAAATGCCTCTAGCAATACTTCACATTATGCCCAATGATGGTTATTATATTTATCTGCTCAAAGAGTAGTATTAAACAGTTCAAAGCACTTGCATATGGTCAGACAAATGCTCAATTGTGTAGCTGAGAATTCAGTTAGAGTTATATCTTTTAAGACCATAAGAATGATCCACAAGAATTAAGAATAAGGATTCTTAATAGAACATTGTTTTCATAAAGTATATGTGCCAAAAAAAAATTACACATGATATATATTTTATATGATTTGAGTGCAAGACATTCTTTATTATTCAATATGGTCTTATAGCCATGTTTATCAAATGTAACTTGGATATATTTAGAACAATTTTCAGCACAACTTTAACATGATAGCCCTTTAGTATAATACATTTGAAACAATTTGAAACAAGTAAGTTTCATTTAAGGTTTTCAATAGCTGAAGACACTATTTGTTATAATTTTGTTACACTATTTGACATATACCCTTTCGATGCCTTCATTAATGATACCAATGCTTGAAATAGTATTCATAAGGGTGTGTCGTTGTTTTTGGAAACTAATTAAAGAGATGTCTTATGTTTCAGTTGTCAGACTACTTGAGTCGTTATATACTATAGACATTTGCTTTCCTTAAATTTCATTGCTTTATTGGAGGTTTTATATTGTTTTGTTCATTTCAAATACATAGTATGTGTTTAATAGTTTAGCTGCATTTGAAATTTCTCCCCATCAATACTGAAGAGTTGTTTTAATGAACTATTTATTAAATCGATTGTGAAGATTAGAGTTTAAAGGGTCTAGTTGTGTCGGTAGATGTGATTGTACTTAATACTTCTAAGACTAAAGCAAGAAAGTTTTGATTTAAGATTCACAGAGTAAAAGATTTCCTCATAATTTGAAGAGACTTTACACTAATATTAATGTGCTAGTCTCCAATCTTCAAATGCTAAATAACTTTTAAACACATAGTTATCTAACCAACATAATAATAATTTTTTTTATAGGTTAGAACCACCAGCTATATATATTATAACTATATCGTTTTGTTGCTAAATTTTTTCTTTCTCTGAGCGAGAGTTTTACAATTCATGATGAGCTTAGATTTATTTTCTTATTAAATACGGGCATACTGATTTGAATTATAAATCAAAAATGTAAACCTTATTACTTCAATATTATATAAGAAATAGAGTGAATTACATGAAAGGTCCCTATGGTTTACTCGTATTGCGGTTTGGGTCCCTGAGTTTAAGAAACTACACATTAGGTCCAATACTTTGGAAGCGGGTAACACCGAAGGTCTCCGCGTCAAAACGCCGTTTATTTTTTCCGTTACATTTGCGCTCGTGACCACCTAAGTTATGCAAGGGAATGACGAAAAAGCCCTCACGTGGAGGGCACGAGCGCAAAGGTAACGGAAAAAATAAACGTCAATTTGACTTGGGGACCTTCGGTGTTACCCGCTTCCAAAGTATTGGACATAATGTGTAGTTTCTTAAACTCAAGGACCCAAACCGCAATACGAGTAAATCACATGGACCTTTCATGTAATTCACTCTAAGAAATAATATAATTAAAATATGGATTAAAATATAGATTAGAGAGTGCCATCTACTCTCCTTTACGTGTGTCTAACCAGTGGACTCAATCCCATATGAGTGAGTTCAGCTTCTTTAAAACCAACTATGTGACTCTCCCTGAAAAAAAAAAATTGATAAAGAAATCATACAGAAATTCTAAGATCTATTTTTTTTATTCGACCATATAGTCGGAAGTTCATAATTAATAAGCGTAATGATTTGCGAAAAGCTCAATAAATGGTACCTTACTTAGACCGATGGTAATGGTGCGTCTGCCACGTGAACCATGGTAAAATCGAGGGTAAATTAACAATGGTGTCACAATCTAGTTCCTATGGTTTCCGCCCGCCAAAAAGATGCGAAATTTAGCCGACGATGACAATGATTATTAGTAGGAATAAAAGTCGGGTTGTTTCTTTAGTTAACAACGGCTTAGCTTTCGGTAACACCGTGAATTTAGTCCGACTTTTGGCTTTGAATCAATAACTAATATAATAATAACAATGATAAGAAATAAGGGTTCAATGTAATTTAAATCTAATTAACCACAAGGTTCAGTATGCATATGTCTCATACTAGTAGGATCGAAAATGAAAAATTCTATTGAAAGTTTGCAAAATGTAAGGATCATTTATTTTCGTAACTTACCTTTATTATTATAGGAGAGGTAACCGTTTGTTACGGAGAAGTCCAACGGCACAACTGTAAAGAAAGACAAGGTTTGACAGCAAGGGTCTTTCGAATAATCGGTGGTGGCTGATTCTATGTTGTCGGAGAAAAGTATACCGGTCTCGAATCGGAGTTGATAGAGACGCGCCATCCGAAAACTAAAATTAACAACCGTGTAACGATTGGAACGAAAAACACCTTTGCATGGTACATCCGGGTTTGATATAACCGGTTTACACACATGGTTGAATTTTGATGGTTTCATTATTCTTTTACAACCGATCTATTGTGTATATGTTTTTATCTATATTCACAAGAAAAGTGAGAGAGTCAAGATTTGGTACCTGGGTTTGCAACGGTGACTTTAATTCTGATGAATAGAAAAACCAAAATACCTTGGTGGAATTAATCTGGAGTGTGTACAAGCCCATTGCTCTTATCTATTAACCCAAATCAAGTGGCTACGTGGCTATTGTGATCTTCAACCTTAATTGTGATGCAACAGTAGACAATTCACAAATGATGTAGTCCGCACTCTTTGGCTGCGAAACGGTGTAACAATTTTGAAAGTTTTTCTTTAAAGCGATCGTGTTGATAATATAAAATTACAAAATTATCTCTCCTGATTCTTCTCACTCAATCACGTATCATATGCCACCCCATGATTGATTCCTATATTATTGTATTTCCATTCTTACGTGAATCCTTTGCCTGTTTAGGCTACTTTCATTGTAATCGTTAAATGTAGTTTTGATTAATAAAACATTCTATCAAATCCTTTATGGTATCAGAGCAGTGTTAATCACGCTCAACCCAAAACAACCGAAACCTCAAAATCGCCAATCCACAACCTTACCATGGCAGGCGGCGACACCAAGAAAGAAACCAACAAAACCGATGGGGGAGCCTCTAATCACGATTCTCCTTACTACCTGCATCCGTCCGATTATCCGAGGCAAATGCATGTGAACGACGTCTTGACCGACAGCAACTATCTCGATTGGGTCCAAGAGATGAATAACTTCTTGTTTGCTAAAAACAAGATTGGTTTCCTCAACGGGACCATCGAGAAACCGGAAATGGACAATGCTAATTACATGGCTTGGATGCGGTGTGACGCGATGATCAAAGGGTGGCTCACCACAGCCATGGAAAAGGAGATCCGAGGGAGCGTAAAATACGCAAACTCTTCTGCGGAAATCTGGTCGGACCTTCAAGAACGGTTTGGCAAAGAGAGTGCGTATGAATTGAAGCAATCAATTTCCAATACAAGACAAGACGGAATGACGGTTTCGGCTTACTACACAAAGTTACGTGGGTTATGGGATGAAATTCAATCCTTTCTTCCCACTCCAAAATGTACATGTACAGGTTGTTCTTGTGGTCTTGGGAAATCACTTAACGAACTCCGGGGAGTTCCTTTTGGGTTTGGATAAAGTCTTCTTAACCATCAGGACTCAGATTCTTGCCATGAAGCCTACCCCTTCGTTAGGGAATGCCTACCACCTAGTCGCTGAAGATGAGCAACAAAAGGGAAGAAATCCGCTGCTGAAACAGCCGCTTTTCAGGCAAGTGTGAACCGCAACATGGGCTCAAATAGAATAAAACAGAAGGATGGGAAGCCCACTGACCGCTGCGATTTTTGTGGAAGAAATGGCCACGTCCGTGATGGATGTTTCAAACGGATTGGTTATCCAGAGTGGTGGCCGGGAAAGAATAAACGCGAGAAAGAGAGGCCGAAGGCAGCCTCTGTTGAAATTGAAACCGGGCCTGTTGCAAGCTTAATAAAGGAGCAATATGACCAATTCTTAAAGCACTTTGCACCGGAAAATGAGACGGGCCAGAATGATGCACCGCGCTCGGCTAATATGGCAGGTAAATTACATCATAACAATAAATGGGTTGTTGATTCCGGATGTACAGAACACATAACTCGTAGAGCGGACATCCTTGAAGAGAGGACCGCGCGTCTCCACGAGCGAGGCACCCGTAACCATTCCAAATGGAGAAGCTATACCGGTCGAAGGAAGAGGGAGTCACACTTTACCAAATGGAACAAAAATAAAAGGGGTTTTGCATGTTCCAAAGTTTACTTGCAACCTCTTGTCTTTTAGCAAACTTTCAAATGATTTAAAGTGTGCAGTAACCTTTTTTCCTGAATTTTTTGTTATGCAGGCCTTGCGTTCGAGGAAGTTGATTGGAGCGGGTATGTGCAAAAATGGTCTATATGAAATAGGGATGTTTGGAAAGAGAAGAGCAATGATGGCAACGACTGGTTTATGGCATAAAAGGCTAGGGCATGCTAGTGATGAGAAATTGTCAAACATTAATTTTCTTAGTAATTTTTCTTTCAAAGATAATAATGGCATTTGTGATTCTTGTGTTAAATCTAAAATGACAAGGCAACCTTTTCCGATTAGCACATCAAAAACAGGCGCTTGTTTTGACTTGTTACATTGCGATATATGGGGAAAGTACCCAACGCCTTCTTTTTCCAAGGCAAACTATTTTTTAACAATAGTCGATGATTATAGTAGGGCGGTTTGGGTATTTCTTCTCAAGAACAAGTATGAAGCAAGTACGTGTTTAATCGATTTTCATGATTAAAATACAATTTGAAAGAAATATTAAGAAAATAAGGTGCGACAACGGTGGAGAATTCACTTCAAATCAAATGTTAAATTTTTATGCTAAAGAAGGAATTATTTTGGAAACAACGTGTCCACATACTCCACAACAAAACGGAGTAGTGGAACGAAAGCATAGACATTTGCTCGAGACGGCTCGAACACTCAAATTTGAAGCAAACCTTCCAATAAAATTTTGGGGGGAATGCATCTTAACCGCAACTTATATCATCAATAGACTACCCTCCAAGGTGATCCAAGGCAAGACTCCATATGAATTATTACACCGAAAAAAACCGAGTTATGATCATATGAGAGTTCTTGGTTGTATGGCATATTATCGGAGCACCGAAACCAAAGAAGACAAATTCAAGATAAGAGGAAGACCGGGCGTTTTCATGGGCTATCCAAGTGGCACGAAGGGGTATAAAATTTATGACCCCAAACATGACAAGATTGTGGTATCTAGGATCCAAGAAAGGATCATGGGCAGAGGAACTTCCATTTGTCCTTTGGGTAGATAGAACCACCGTCAAGCATGCAACTGGACAAACACCATTTTCCTTGGTATTTAGATTAGAAGCCATGTTACCAGTTGAAACAACAATCCCTACAATCAGATCCTCAATCAAGGATCCTAATAGTAACAAACAAAACTTAATAAACGGCTTAGATAAGATAGATGAATTAAGAGATCAAGCTAAAATCCGAATAGCGGCCTATCAAAACAGAATATCTAAAGCATATAATAAGAATATAAAGATAAGAAGGTTTAACGTAGGAGACCTGGTCCTAAGAAAGGCTTTCCAAAACACAACCAACCCTACCGTTGGTAAATTGGCACCTAAATGGGAAGGACCATATATAATAGAATCCAAGGCAGGGAAGGGGGCTTATAAATTAACCACTATGGACGGGACACCTTTCCCTAGGTCTTGTAATGCTATACATCTAAAATACTATTTTTCTTGATATATCCTTTACATATTCTTATTTACCTTTGTATTATTATTATCTTTTCATAACTCGGTACTGACTTAAGCATCGGAGGGGCATTAGGCTTCCTAACGCCCACCTTCACCAAGGTTCAAGTGTTTTGCAGGATCCTCAAAGGATGCATACAAAACGTACA
>WOUH02000009.1:726211-744290 GCA_009936405.2 Stevia rebaudiana
CTAAACGGCCCATCAATCAATACACGTGTACTCAGATTGTTCGAAGAGCAATGAGCTCATTCGAACAAGAAACAGTGGACCAATGGTGATGTCACCCAGTTCAACTTATGCGAATAATACAAAGTATTGATTCGCACAAGGAACCAGTTGTTCGAAGACTCAATTACTCATTCGCACAAGGAATAATGCATTCGAATAAGAATTCTTTAGAACAGCTTTTATTCGTTCGCATAAGGAACAGTTGTCTTTATTTCTTTAATTCTTTATTGCTTAATCATCCGAATAGGGAACAGTGTTCGAGTTACTTTGTTTATTCGAAAAGCAAACAATACTGTTCGAACAGTTTAAACATTGTTCGAATAAGTTTGCCTTTTCGAATAGACTTAAGTTTACTCAAGAATCAAACTACTATTCATTGTTCGAATAGGTTTGTTCTTTTCGAAGAATAAACAGTGTCTTCGAATAAATCTCAACTCTTTGTTTATTCGAGTAGTTTTGACATACTCAAATAACCAAATATATCCAAACAGCTTTTCAGTTGATTATCTACAAGCTTTAAACTTTAGCAATTTTACCAGTCTTTAAGCTTTAGCAAATCCTCAAAACTGTCCAAACTACTCTAATGGAGGAGATCATTACTGTTCATCAAACTGGTACAAACTTCAATCCAATCCTCAAAGATCTTTTGTGTCCAAGGTTTATAGATCTTTGTACCTGTGATAAAACATGTTTCAAAGATCATTATTACAACGCAGTTTATTATATATAGAAGGAAATCATGCAGTTTATATGTATATGTTTAAACAAAATTACATGATAATGTTCATCATAAATATAAATATAAAACATGATAGTATTGGCAAGTATCATTCTTTTATAGGTCTAACACTCTCTCTTCTGTTATCTCCCTCTACGGTTGTACACTAGGGTTTTGAAATGAAGTAGAGGCTAGAATGAGAGTTTATATACTCTAGGGTTTTTGCGGGTTCAATCGCGTATACGAACCCGTCTCGTGTCCGGTAGTTCTTCAACGACTATTATTTTGAGACTAAAACATTCTCTAGATAATATTAACATGTTCTTAACAATTTATTCTGTCAGTTCTAACTTATTTGGTGGATAAATAACCCGAAACGCATTGACAACGTGTATACGACACGCTTCACTGATTTAAGTATTTTCGCGCCCCAAATGATATTGTTTTCTTTCTATTATTCATAATATTGATAATAAAGTGTAAAATACCAATATTTACTCAAATTCGTGCGTCGAGACGGTTAAATGGTTGAATCTGACGATTACGCGTTTAACGCGATTTTATCGTTTAGCTCGCGCACTTTGCGTTGACTTTTTGCTCCTTTAATAATAGTAATTTTTATTATTACTAATTCTTGTAGATAATTAAACCTCTCGGTTTTGTTGGTTCAAGTTATCAGTGGTGTAAACGGTTAATTGTCCGTTTTTGTTTGTAAGCACCAATAATTTACATAAAGACTTGCCAAACAAGTCTGATAACTTATATGGGCTTGTAGTACATGGATCGTGTCTTAAATGGGCCTAATATATTATTGGGCCTTGCTTGATCCATCCATTGGGCCAAAGTCCATTACCGAAATTTGTGAAATGTTACAGTCTCCCCCAGTTAGAGGAATTTCGTCCTGAAATTTGACTGGTGCTCGACTGTTGAAAGAGTTATCATGTCATGTTACCGCCATGTGTTTCAGGAATTCGTGTTCTTAAGTTGGTGATACTAATCTCACTTATTTAGTTTAGGCATAGTTGTATGATAAGCGGACGATGACACTTTTTATTGAGTTCCACAAGAAATCATTTTCAATAATTAATGTTGAGTACGATGAGGTTTGGCACACCAATCGTGTCACCCATCAGTAAACGAGTTTCTCCAAATATGAGAGAACTAAAATGTTTGATATCGGAACCAGTACCACAGTGCAATCACTAATTTGTCCTTACATGCGAAAAGAAGGTACTATCGTGATAATACTTAAATTCAAGGTGTAGACACACGCCCCGGGAGGGGGGGTGGTATGATGATTTAGAAGTTGGTAAACAATACCACTATGAATGATGGAAATCATCATATCATTCTAATGAACGGAGTCGGGAGTTCAGGATTATACAATGACCATTTCCCGATGTAATCGATGGTAGTTTGTGTACAGAATATACGTAGGGCTAACCTGGCCACTAACTCGTCACCCCTTTGATATATCATGATTAAGCCTTTGCTGGTATTTAAAGATTCCAACCTAGTTTGATAAGAGGTGATATCTTTAGAGTGCTTGCCTTACGCATAAGTGACAAGTTGGGTATGAGTTCAACTCAAGGGAGATTATGACTTGTATTCCGTTCTTGTATTTAACGAATCGATTCATAGTCAGTGTGGTATTCCCACTTCCCTGGTATGTATGAGGTTTCATTAGTCGGTTTGGACCTCACCTGGAAAATGTATTCATTTTGATTATTCTAAAATTTTTTTTTCACTTGTAACTGGCACGTGATAAAATGTTAGCATAAGATAGCTTTTGATATGGTGACAAGTATAGATCGTGGCCTAGGCACTCTTGGTGTTACTACTACAAGGAGGAAACGGTAGTTCTATTATTGTTAGCAACAATAATTAATGACGATAGTTTTGAATACGACTATGTTGCATAGATGCACACCAAGGTTGGGTGCATTCCAAAATAATTAGATGAATACGGTGGATTACCTTATCGATTGAGGTGTCTGAGCATCAACTCTAACAAACACACGCACACGACTCGCAATATGATTATAGATGCATAATATTGGGTCACAAGTTAAGATGTGATGAGTAAAACGTACTAGGCTTTTATCAAGATATTTGTTAAAGATCAAATTCTCAATCCCATTCAGATTCTAGGATAGTTATGTATCTAGTGAGGTTTGAATAAAATCATCAAATAGGTATTGATGGTGAAACTACGTTGGGTTTACTTGCCATAAGGCTGTGTATGGGTCACCATTGTAAAGTGAAGACTTAACACAGTCATTTATGGTGACCTTTAGTTAGGGATTCTTCTATTTCCATTGGGGATAAGGAAATCAACATATAAAGGAAATTAATAACTACAATTAAGAGGTAGTGACAATTTTGAATTATGGAATTAAGTGTGCCGAAGGGATGAGTTAGTGCAGCTTTGAGGAGCTTTCATTAAAACTAATTCAGCTAAAAGTGGGTTGGTCTAGTTAAATGAATGGTCGTGCAAAAGATATTGCATTAGAAGTAGACGACTAAGCGTTATGTTCTGGAAATTCTATGAGAAGTGAAAGGAAATTTGTTGTTACTCTAGATCAACTAAGAGTTAGCCAAATCGAGTTTAAATCTGCAAGTTCTCCTGAGGCATAATTGTTCACACGGGAGCGTTGGTTAAGTGTTGCGCAAGTCCAAAGGCTAGACGTGTAGCCTGGTCGGTGAGCAACTCGGCCAGAGAATGTTTGCTACTGATGTTCAGTAAGTGAAGCAATGTATTGCGGAGTTTTCCACCTTCGGTTTAGGCACTGGAGTTGAAGATGTTACTATAGGTTTTCATTTGAGCCTTAGTCAAGATAGTTGTCTTGATAAAGTTTTGGTGAGAGTCTTAAGTTCATTAGGATTCGCACAAGAGAGAGATATGATGGTTGTTTCCATACGATCACTGACAATTTATTGCGTTGATAATGTATTATACATGACAGTTGTTCCAATCAACTATGAAGCAAGTTCAGTGACCTCCACTGGTTGTTAAGCAGGTTATCAAAACCTTCTTTGCTTGAGGTCAAATGGCGTGTTGATTGATTTAATCCAAATTCTCTTTATCCGTGTTGGCGTAAAAATATTAGTACAAAGTTCACGAGGCTCGAGATGAGAGAAGGGTCAACTCATAGACAGCAAGGCAGCATACAAAGTTGAATTATTCTCAACTTGTGTTTCACTTGAGGTGATGTTCGCTGTGACATTCTAGTTCTTTATTCCATGCACACTCATTTAACTTCAGTTGGATGGTTCATTTGGTTGAGTGATGTATTATGTGTATGAATTACACTTGGCAAGAAGTGATTACAATGTTGATTGCAAGAATGATGTGACTCACGATTTTTAAGTACCCATGTGAAATGCTAGAGTTGCATTGTTGGGGTTTTATGAACATGGGATTGGACGTGGGAAAACTATGAGTTTCAATCATACTCGTTCATCGGTTTAGATGAATCCATTAAGGATGAAGAAATGAATGAAGGACCTTATATGATTAACACGATAACAGGATTTGCCAAAATTCTCGTGTACTTGTAAATTCACCATTACGTTGGCCATCGTAATCATCAATTTACCTTACACAACCATTTTGGTTCCACCTTTCTTAATCTGATGGGTATGGTAGATACAAGGTACCTTCTTTGTTTAAGGTATCGCCAATCCACCAGATAACTATAATTTACAAAGCTAAGGTGATTCCAAAGAGCATAGTCCGAGACCATGAGTTGCTCCACTGAAGATTATAGTGAAGTGGATAGTCTGAAAAAGCGTTTTAGCAGACCAGTTATCGATCGTCAGTCCGAAAGCGAAAAGAGTAATCTTCTTTCTTAAGTACATTCTACTTCTTGTCTTCTTGTGTGTCTTCTAGTGTGTAATCCAACATCTTATAGATGGAAAATTTAAGACAACATCAACTGGAGAGATGAATGAAAAGTACTGAAATCAAGATAAATACAAGACTCGAGGATTTACGAGCAATGAAATGTTTTCTTAGGATTATTGTGTTAGCATAGAAGTAAAAGTTTTTCTATGCTTTCATCAGATAAGTTCTAACACAGTAATGTCAAAGCTATAGACCATTAAGTGTTTCATAATTCATAAATGTCAACTTACCTTAGAATTTACCAAAGTTTGCATGTAATGCAAATTGCAATTACGCGTGCACTCATAATGGTAATCTCCATTACATGATCGCGTTAGTTCCTCCTAATTTAAGTTACAATTATTGTTTATTCTATATGTTAAGTTATGTTAGACTGGTGCTTGGTGAACCCGACATGTTTGTATGGTACGAATAGTTCGAGCCCATGGTTATTGTCTAGGAACGGTGCCAAATTCTCTATAACCAATGGCTCTAGTACCAATCTGTCACACCCCCTCAAAACACGTTGCGGTTGCGGAAGCGACTTTGGGGTTCGAGGGTTCGACCTCTAATCGGGTCAGTAACACCGTGGTACATCATAGACTTTATGAATAAAATAACCATACATGCCCGGATTCCATCCAAATACCTGCTCCATCTACTTAGTTCCCTGAAAGAAAAGTTGAGTTTGAAAATAAAGCTGGTGAGTTCATAGGGGAGTCTCGTCTGTGTACAATAATAGTCTTGTACTAAATTATGTTTTGAAACCTGTTTAATAAACATTATATCATGTTCCAAAAGGTTTGGTCTAATAGTCCGTATGTTATATTTAGAAAACCATTCGATAAATAATAGCGTATGTTCTGAAATTCGTTGATAAACAGTATATTGTTTTAGAAAAACTGTTCGGATAACTATAAGTTCGTCACAAAAACCATTTCGTTGTACAATATGTATATTCTGAAAACTGTTTAATATACAGTATTTATGTTCAGAAAGTTGTTCAAAGAAGATAATCTACGTTGCAAAAACCATTCAAGGTATAGTACGTATATTCTGAAAACCGTTTAATAAACTGTACTTTATATTTAGAAAATTGTTCCATAGGTGATAGTTACGTTGTGAAAATTCATTCATCGTATAGTCTATTAAGTCATGAAACTGTTTCTTTGATAAGTAGTCTTGCAACCATTTTTGTTGACATGAACAATCGGTTCAGTGGTCATGGTTGGTTTAGTCTGATGTCTCGTCTATTTCGTTCAAGTATGTTCAATTTGGTAAATAGTACTTATTTACAAGTTATAGTTATGAAAATATCCCCGAAGGGTTTTAGTTAAGTCAACTGTAAGTAGGTGAGTTCATAATTCGGTCACAATAAGTTGGAATGCCCTGTCAATATATGCAACTACAAACATGTACAATCGTAAATTACATCACGACCACAATCAAACCTGGCGACGTCATAATAAAGTTTATAGACATAAGTCTATAAAATGCCCCTATCGTTATGCCTAGCAACGCAAAACCTGTCCAAACTGTTCATGCTAATAAACATCCACTATCCCTAAACAGGGGTTCGGGCAGCGCGACTGCCACTAGCGGAAGGGGGTGTCAATCCCATTAGTATTATCAATATTCACCATTCGGCTCGTTCCGTGAGTTAACTGATTTTGTTCGCTATGAGAGGGGAATTAAATTTTCTAGTACTGGCCATCTTATGTAAAACTACGTTCTACATGCATACACTCATATAATGACAGGCAAACAATAGTCCAATAGTTTGTGTACTCGGTGTCTAGGAGGTGTACAGTCTCCACAACAAGTCTAAAGTACCCAAAGTGTATAGCTACCCATGTGTTGGAAAACAGTAAAACATTTTAAGGTAGATAGGGGTAGACGAACTCACCTTGCGTGTAGCAATAGAAATTATGTTCACGTATTAGGTTTATCGATATCAGAATGGTTGCATCATGTTTCAAATTGTACCAAGTTTGAGATCTTGTTCATAAATCAAGCGTATATTCTTGATTAATACGGATAGATTGTCTCACGTTGGTGGTAGAATCGTTGTCACGTAATCCGACACGTCCTCACACGTATTAAGTTTACTCAATCGCGTTCTTGTGTTCACACATTATACTTTCATGTTAATTGTGTATATGTGTGTGTGTGTATATATATATGCTTATATTTATTTATATATGTAAATAGGTATTTGTATCGGCTTGGACTTGTTAAATATATATACATATATATTTTCACACATTTATTATACTTTGAATGATCTTGTCAAGTAATCATTATAATAATAATCTGATTTCTCAGAAATACGAATTGTATTAAAACAACGTTTTAATCCAACACTATGTGTTGGTTTACATGGTAAATAATTATGTTGTTTGTCTCAAAGTCGCATATTATAGTTGTTTAAATCAGACATTTTTAGTTTATGAATATATGTTTGTCTCAGGAGTTTAATAACAAAATGTATCTTGCAATTGTTATTTCAAAGTATCATTTGATAACTTATAAAGTCTATCTTTCACGGTCATCGATATTGTTTAAAATGTGTCGGTTACAAATGCCGTGCTTTATATAAAATATCTATAGTTTTGATTACCAATCTATATTATAACAATTTGAATCCACAGAAGCATAATTAATATTTGTATAAGCAAAACGTTCATTGGAAATATACATATATAATATGAAGTTATAGATTTCCGTTTTATGATTAAACCCGATAGTTTTATTATATCCGTTATCGATTCATGTTTAATCAAAATACATATATGCGTTTATCTATCGATAAGATAAGTTAAAAAATTACATTTATGGTGCAATTATGTGGGATTCCATATATGTATATATATGTCTATTTTTAAGCACATAGTTCACGAAGTTTATGAATGCTAGTATGGTTTCAAAGTTATGAGTGTATATGTAAATATATAAATATACTAACTTTTCATGTATATAAAATACATTATTTGGTTTCCAAAAGTTTCACTATGTGTATATACATATTTTAATTATCATGATTATGTACTTATACACGCTTAAAACTTGTATTCTTGATTTCTATTCCGTGCATAGTTTATATTATATATATTTATTTACATACCATAAGTATGATTCTAGAAATTCAATTTTCATATGTTGTCTCCGGTATATGTTTATATATGTCCTGGCTTTGTAATATATTTGTAATTAAAAATTCGCAAGAAAGCATCGAAATATTTTATAAAAGATTTATAACTTACTAATTATTGTTATATCATATAATTTATGGGAAAGTAATTATTTATAGTCCTAGGCAAATTTTAACTTACTTAATATTGTTAAATAGTCAAGGATTGTAAACTCCAAATAATATAATATTCATAAGTTTTCAATAAAATCTTAAAATTATATACACATATAAACGTATTCCGTTATAAAAACTATGTGTGTCTAGAGTTTATACAAATTTTGTTTATGTTTTATATATACACTCATGTATACATACATTTTTCGTATGACAAAGTTTCATTTTGTGGACCATACAAATGATCATATTGTTACTTTTATTTACTGGGTTCAAAACCTTTTGATTATTTTTATAAACTTTGTGTTACATGTTTCATTAACTTCTCTTCTGCCTCAAATATCAAAAGTATTTTAATTAACAAAGTTGGTGTATGTATATGCATGTACGTGTGGATTTACATGATGCAAAATGACTAGATTAAAACATGTAAAACTAAAATGAAATGTTAACGAGGACTTACATAGAGTTATGTCTAGGAAAAGAAGTTAGATCTTGAGAATAATTGCACATAACTTCATGGTCTGAATGTTGTGTGTATTTAGAAGCTTACATCTTCATGGAGGGAGAAAGAGCCGAAAGTTAGACAGGGTTGTTTTCTTGGGTGTTATTTTTTTTGCTAACACCTAAATATCTTATATATACTAGAAAGTGGGAGTAGCTTCTTATTAAAATATACAGGCATGGGAGGAGATTGGTCAAGGATTTGAAGATTGAGTGTAAGGCTGTGTTTGATTCATCTGACCGAGCGGCTGACCTGCTGACCCGCGGACTCGGTCAGCGGTCAGGTCGTTTGAATCGTCAACTGCAGCGTCTGACCGAACCAGAAGCTGCTGACCCGGGCCGGGGTTTTGATGAAGCTGACTGAGCTGACTGGTGCTGTGTGCGTGGGTTCGTGGCCGCATTGAGCTGGAGATGCTCGGTTAGGGAGCAAAAACTTGAAGATGGAGATGACGAACACGAAGGTTACCTGCTACGATGATGACGAAGATGAAGGAGGAAGCCAAGTGCGGCTGTGAGGATAAGCCAACAAACATGACGGCTGTGTTATTTTGGAACCTTTTTTTAACCTAACACTTTTTTAATAAGTTACACATGGCACCCTCTATGTTTAAGCCTATGTCTTATTTAACCTAAAACTAAATAATTAAGGTTTACATTGGTTTATTAAAAACAAAACACAATTTATGGTTATTTTTATCATTCAGCAAAATCAGTCAGCTACAGAATCAAACAGCCAAGTTTCAGTCAGATGCAGACTCAGTCAGAACTTCTAACTGGGCAGCTTCTGACTCAGTCAGATCATACTCAGTCAGACAAATCAAACAGCCCCTAAGGGTGGTTAAAAGAAGAAAAGTAATAATAGTGTCATGGAGTTGTGTCTATCTGTTGCCGTAAAAAAAAAAAGAAAGAATAGAAGGTTTGGGAATTCAACGGTAAAAAAATTCATAATAATGTGGTATGGTGATTTCATTTCCTAATAATTGTATTAGAGTTCATTAGATTTATTGAAACAAAAAAAAAATGTGGTTATTTATAGGATAAATAGTTAGTTATGCGTCTCAAACGAAGAGTGGAATAGCATATTTTTCTATTTTTAAGTGTCTAGGAGTACATATAGGTTCCAAACTTTAATAAAAAGTTAATTCGGCTACCGTTTTAGAACCAGGTTTATACGTCAATGAAATGATAATTATATCGTTAATATTTATTTGGGATACAACTAATATTTTAAATTCACAAATGAAATTGTAATGTTTTTTTATTTGGGTTAATTGGTTCCGCACAAATTTCAAAATTACACCTTGAATACAACCAATATTTATTTAACTATAAATATTATAGTTAGAGTTCGATTGGGTTTGGTGATGGTTGTCACAGTGGTGAGTGAAATTGTAAAGAAAAGATCCTGTACGAGGATAAAAAGTGGAACATTTAATGATAAGATCAAACTTGTTGAAATTTTCTCATTTAAAACTCATGTGCCCCCTTTCTCTGAAATTTTGCTCAAAATTTGCGAAGTGTTGAAATTTTGTTCATCAGCAGTGATGAATTTCAACATCAGCAATGGGCAGTTAAGTCGTCAGCACTGAAGACTTAAAACAGCGGCAACAGATGTTTAGGCATCAACAATAATGACTTGGTTAATTATTCAGATAACTTTGATTCATGATCATTAGCAATGATCATTTGTTCAGGAATCAAAGTTAATTAACTAGAAAATTTTAAAACAAACCTTTGAACATCAGCATTGGTTAATTGTTTAGGTAACTTACTACTTGACTAATTTGTGCATCAGCACTGGTCAAACGTTTAGACAGTAATGTTACTTAACCAACACTAAGGGTTCAACACTAGAATTTTACACTTCAGCAGTTGATCTTTCTCTGACATACAGATGTCAGTGATTTATTTACACAAGTGATGAATACTTACCTGATCAGCGGTAGATAAATCATTGTATATCAACACTTACCTGTCATCCATCATCTGACACTTGCTTTCAGCAATACGATTTTCTCTCATCAGTATTGTGATGAACTTCAGTGTATGGAAAAAATGGTCATTGCTATGCATTCTATTTATTTTTAAATTAAGATGAAGTTCAATTTCTCATCGTTTAGCCACTGAACCTTTGTTTTTGACTCTTTTATACATATATTCATATTAATTTAATATTACATATTTTCATTTACATATATAGAATTCGAGTCATGATACGACAAAATAAATTCTACATAGATGTCATTAATGATTGATAATGATTACATGTCGAAAAATGGAATCGGAAATTCTTACATGTTACATAAACCCTAAAATATAATGAAGAGTAGTTGGACACAATTATGAGCATGACGACACAATGAGATGAAAATGTAAATTTTAAAGCTAAATCGTAAAATCTAAATTTAAAGGTTAAACCATTAAATGTTAAAGATTAACCCTAAAGTTAAACCCTCTAAAACCTAAAACTAATCGCCAAAAGCTAAACCATAAAATCTAAACATTAAAAGCTAAACCTAAAATCGAACCTTAAAAGTTAAAATCAAAAAGCTAAGATCGTAGAAGTTTGTCGACACGATTCCAACGCCGCTAAAATGAGTTCAATAGGAATTCGTTTAAGGCGTTATAAGGTTTTTGTTAAATCTCCCTTAAATTTCTATGAATAAGCTCCATATTTTGTTAAATATTTTCTTGGTATTTAATATTATATTTAACGATCTGTTTTCATTTAAGTATTTTATTATTTGATTCCTAGGCTTTAACCAAGTTGCAATTAAAACAAAGCTTAATCAGTCGTTGCTAATTATTTGGCCCTTTGCCCGACCAATATCGTGTCCCCATAATTTTGTGTTTGACCAAATAGTTTCTGGATTCTAGTAATTTGCTTATCCCTTTCTACTAGATATTTAACATATATAAAGGGGTCCATCGTTGTTCTAATCACAAAATTTCGATCTGGGGAGTTATTCATCACCAACCGCTTTCAACTCGAGTTGATTTCATTGTTTCACCAACTGGAAAACAGACAACATTTCAAGAAATGTCGAGTTGAATTTGAACCTCTTAAAGCTTCAAGAAATTGGTTGGTGGGTTACCAGTGAAAAAGTTGGATCTTTCAAATCCGACAGAGATACTATTGAATTTGCTTTATTTGCATCATGGATCTGCTTTCGCTTTGGTAGCTATAATCAGGTACGCACATTTTTCTCTCATGTACCTTTAAAATCGATCGGTACTCGTAGTCCTGATTCTATTGCTCTCGTAATTCCAACTGCGTGTATAATATTGAAGGGAAATTACTGATTGAATTCCTTTTATGGGGTTATGAGTTGTTGATTTCGAACACTCCGTGGCTTAATTTCAATCGTGTATGTTCAAAATTGAAGAGATTATTCCAATTTCGTTATGTGAACTGTGTTCACACTGTATTAAGTTGCTTAATTTCAAGGACTTTTCACTGATTTTCAATGAAGTATTAGTTTCCAGTTTGTGATTGTGGTGGGGTTTAATTTGTTAATTTCAAGCACTTTTTGCTTAACTGCAATAGAGTATTTACAGAATTGAAGAAGCAGTCTCTGTTTAGTTCATGAGAATTTGTGTTTGTGGCCTAATCGCAATTGGTTATGTTCAACATCTTCAAGATATACCCTTAGTTTACTTACAGAATCATCTTCTTCCAGTTGTTATAATCACAAACTGTAGAATTAGCCCCATAATACAACAAATTTCAAGCTTCTAACTCTATATGTTGTTGATTTGAACAACTAACAGATACAGTATTTGGTGATTGCAACGGGATCTACAATAGAGAATCTAAGTGTTAGTTTCAGTTAGTGGTCTGGAGTGCATATTAAGCATCATCAGGGCCCTGAGGATGGGGTCCTGCTTCTCTGCAGAAAGCAGGAACCCTCTCCCAAATTCTCCAACATCAACTCCCGCCATTGGGAAAAGAAAAAATTACAAAAACAGACCACCCGGATTACGGAATTCTTCGTCTGATCACCAAAAGAAAGAACAACTTCATAGAATTGCTGGTCGGATGTTCTTGAACGGGTCAAGTGAAGTTGCTTCACTCTTTACTCAACAAGGAAAGAAAGGAACCAATCAAGATGCCATGATTGTTTGGGAGGTTAGGTTTTTTTTTTTTATTTCTCATATTATATTAACTTTTATAATATAATAAGTTAGTTGTTTGAGTGTTTGATTTTGTTTTATAAGAAATTAATATATTCAAAAATATTCTTGTGAGACGAGTGTAATGGGTGTTTGGGAGGTTGGTCGTTTTGATTTTCATTATACGACTTATACTTTTAATCTTGTAGCTAAAGGCTGTTTGGATAATTGGAAGCGTGTTTTCAAAATGATTATGTGATTTTTAGTAAGAATTAGAGAATCGTTGTAATTGAATTGATTATATGAAATAGTGTTTGGGTGTACTTTTATTATTTTATGCTGCAATAATCACATAGTCAATTGTTTGACAATATTTGGCTGTTTAAGAAATCAATATGTTTGAATAATTAAGATAGACATTCTTGTGAAATCATAGACGTGTCTTGTGACATGGATGTGAAAGTCTCTTGTATAGACATTTCTTTTATTAATTTGATTAAACATAAGTGATAATATAACTGTTAAATAATTAGAAGCATCATCTGTTTATCCAATCATTAATAACTATTATCATGATTGAAAGCTCAATAATTAGACCAGTTTCAAAATGCAGATCCAAATACCGTTATACCCCTTTAGTTGAGCTGGTTGTTTATGTGATTGTATTTTCAAAACTATTATTAGGACCTCAAAAACCAAAGATAAATAATAGATTAATAGATAACAATATTCATTATGGTTGATTAAATAAACTCAAAGGTATGTGTTTTGAAAGTGAGTATATGCTACTGAACAATTTAAGTTTAATAAATATGTGGTGCATGCGATAGTATTTGGATGTGATTTTGCTACTTGAAGGTCATAGTCGCATTTGATGAGTGTTAGGCAAATTTTGACTGTGTAAAGAAGTAATGAGTAAACTAGGGGTAGATAAGTAATTTCACTCAATCCTTTGATAATCAAATCAGTTTGATTGCAGCCAATACCAAAATATATAATCTTCTGATAAGTATTCAATCAAAAGAACAAGGTAGGTAGACCAAACACTAGAAACTGTATACTGTGATGTGAAGTCATGATAACTAGATTATCTCTTTCCACACATACGTTCAAACAACCCCTTAATAATAATACTGTGTCTTCAACTTATATGTTTGGCGTGCCACGTGTGCGATGACTGTTTGTCACTTGAGGTAATAATGTGGACCCGTTTACTTATAAATGGGTTGATTTTAGTTGTGTTTTATCCTAAACACGCCAAATAAAAAATATTAGTCAAATGGGTTGAAGGTCGCCCAAAGTTTATATTTTATGCTTACGATTTCCTAATATCTTTTTTTTTTTTTACGTTTAGTTAACTATTGGAATACTAATACTTTTGTAGTCATAATAAACACTTTTACTGTATTTGAAAGCTTTATAAATAGAGCAAATTTTGCAAAACAAATCAATCAATATCTCCAATAAACAAGTAACTCGTGTCGCCACGTGTCACAATTCTAGATCCCAAACATTCTTTATTTTTTCACTTCTTTTCATTTTCAATATTTTTGCTTTATTACTTAGAACTCAAAACTTAAAGAAATACCGTTATGATTCCTAAATCTCCGTTACTAACTATTTACTTTTTCCTTTATACACCATTTTCTAACCTAGTTTGTTCTTATATATTTTAATCATTTCAGAATTTCGGATCAAGAACCGACACGGTGTTTTGTGGTGTTTTTGATGGTCATGGACCGTTTGGTCACATGGTTGCTAAAAGGGTTAGAGATTCACTCCCATTGAAGCTAAGTGCACACTGGGAAGTTAACCCTAAAAACACCAATGATGTCCTTCGAGAGATTGTCGGTAGCATGAACATTGAAGGGACATCAAGTGGGCCCGCTGTGAGTTTTGAAGAAACCGATAAGAACCCTGAAATCTTTCAAACTTTGAAAGAAGCTTTTTTGAAAGCTTTCAAAGTGATGGATAGAGAGTTAAGTATGTATGCAAATTCTGATTGCTTCTGTAGTGGGACAACTGCAGTGACATTGATCAAACAGGTTAGATGATTGAAAAGATTTAAATTAAACCGCAAATGATCTTTTGCTATGTTTTTATTAGCAAGTTTGGGCTTAGTCTAAACAGGTTCACAGTCTGAACCTGGGAACATGTTCAGTAAAAATAGGTCGTAGCTAATTCACGGGTTTACCCATTTAATTTTATACTTTTGTAAAATATGTTCCTAAGTGTATTTTATCCCCAAATTTAAGAGATAGAATTTTGTAGTTTAACTTGATCCTTTTATATACATTTTTATATTTTTCGGTTTAAATTTGTAAATTTAGGTATCAATATGTAAAAAATAAAATAAAATCTAAATATTAAGTTAAACGAGCCATTTTTTGTCAACCCTCGAGCAGGACCCATCTAGCACCCCTGATTTTTATTTTATTTTTTTTAGAATAATAGTTTTGGGGTTATAGGGTCAGCATCTTATAATTGGAAACATTGGGGACTCAAGAGTTGTATTGTGTACAAGGGATAAAGATAACACTCTCGTTCCGGTTCAGTTGACAGTGGATCTAAAACCAGACCTCCCAGGTTTTTCTCTCGAAATTCTACCTCACTAGAATCTCATATGATGTTAAACTTTTTGTTTAGTTTTTGTCTTGTATATTTTGTTCAATTGAATTTTGAGTGTTATGGATTTCAGGCAGGCTGGGTAACGAGTGAACATGGGTTGAAACAGGTTGAGCTCACCCGAAACATTTTTGAACATTTTTATCTTTTTGCAAGTTATGATTTGTTCAATATGATTAAATCATATTAGTTTTAGTTTGAGAAACATGTAGGCACATAAAAGCCGTGCATAAACTATAACAACCAAATAAACAAACCTACCCAGTAAAATCCCACTATAAGAGTAGGGTCGGGGGGGTGTGGGACAGATACAGACCTTATCTTTATCCCAGGGAGATAAAGAGGCTGCTCTAAAGAGACCCCCGCTCAACCGTGCATAAACTATGTATATACGAAAGTTGAAAAATATATATACCTAAATGTTTACGCCATGTGCCACAAGCCCACAATTCTATGAGCCTAAGTTTTCATTTTCGTGCTTCTCTTATTTTCAACACTGTTCCATATTCTAATTTTTTTCCAAGTAATATTCAATATTTTCTTTATTGAGTCCTTTATTTCTTATTTCACCCTTTTACAATTAAATATTTCCCTTGATCAACCAATGTGATACACGAGTTTTCTAACCTAGTTAAAGATAAAATCCAGAGGAAGCTGAGCGTATCCGTAAAAGTAAAGGGCGTGTGTTTGCCTTACGAGATGAACCCGAAGTTGCGAGAGTTTGGCTACCAAATAACGATTCTCCCGGGTTGGCCATGGCTCGTGCTTTTGGAGATTTTTGTCTCAAGGAATATGGTCTCATTTCTGTCCCTCAAGTTTCTTATAGGACACTTTCAGAAAAAGACGAATTTGTTGTCCTAGCAACCGATGGGGTACGAAACTACTCTCTTTTCTATCAACCACTACATATACTTTTATTTTTTTTATGTTTTAGAGTAAATTATTATATCCTTCCGTGGTTTGGTCCCATTTAACCCTTTTTAGCCCCAAAGGAAATCTTCTGACATTTCAACCCATTTCATTTAAATTTTGTAACCATTTCAGTTGTTGGACTCTGTCACAGGCTAAAATGGTTACAAATTTCAAATGTTAACATTAAGTGTTGAAATGTTACAAGATTCCTTTTTAGGCATAAAGGGTTAAATGAGCCAACCAATAAGGGTCAAAATAGTAATTTACTCTATGTCTTAAAAGGAAACCGATGAAAATACAATATTTTAGTCGCCTCTCAGGTACTTTAAGATAAAATATAATGAACAAAATTTTTTATGTATATAATTTTCAAATGTGTAACTCATGTCTACACGTGTAGGTAAACAATTAAAAATTTTAATACATAAGAAAATTTTACTTTGATGGAAAAGTTTTTTATATACATAAACATAAACAACATTATATAAAAAGTACAAAATAGACATATATATATATATACTATTGGCAGGAGTTCTCGTAGCTCTAAAAATAGCTAAGAGTTCTCGTAGCTCTAAAGGATCTTAATCTTATATATACATAGGGAAGGTTCAAACGAAAACCACTTCCTCGTGCGAGAAACAAAAAACTACCACTTAGGTGAACTTTAAACATTTCTCAATCTTCATACGTTATTATTGTTTAAAACGAATTTTGCACCATTGAGTCACAAATTTTCTCCTCTTTCAAACGAGTATAATAAAGATATATAAAAAACTAAAAATAAATCACGTCAAATTTTAAAGTTTATGCTTTTATGGTTTAGCTTTAGTGTTAAGCTCTGGGGTTTAGCTTTAGGGTTTAGGGTTTAGCATTTAGGGTTTAACTTTACGGTTTATCTTTTAGGGTTTAGCTATATGGTATGTGAAATCAAAATATGCGAAGTACATTCATAATGCATATGTATTATGTAACAATTTTCTGCGCATTGTTTTTTGCTTTATTATACTCGTTTGAAATAATGAAAAATTTTGTGATTCGATGATGGAATTCGTTTTAAAAAATAATAACTTATGAACAAACTTCGGAATCTTTTAAGTTCATTTAAGTGGTTCTTGAGTTCTCGCGTAAGTAGTGGTTCTCTCATGGACCATCCCCATATATACATACATACATACATATATGTAAATAATACGATATACATACATGTGATATACAAGCTACATATATGTAAAACGTGGTTTATAATGGTTTTCATGAATTTTAGTGGTTTTCATTTGATCCTCATCCTAAATGTATATATATATATATATGCAAAATATATATATATTGTCAAAATAATAATATTTTTTCATATACTTCAAATATTTTGACTAATTTTGATGGATTTTAACCAATTTTGACTCATTTTGACCGATTTTTCGTGATTTTGACCGATTTTACCTAATTTTAACCGATTTTTAACCCATTTTTCCGGCTTGGACCGCCTAGGTCCGCCTAGCGATTAATGGTCCGATTCGTTAAAATTTCCAAGGTATAGGGCCGATTAATCGGCCGCCTAAGCCGATTTTTACAACAGTGTTACTAGGTAAGGTGATTGGTCTCACACAAAATAGTGCATGTTCAAATTCTTGCAAATACAAAGTTAAATAAAAATGATGGAAAAATATGCCCTTAAAAAAAAATAAAGACTCAAATATTATTTCAAGAACTTTGTTTTGCGTTAATTCAAATTTCCAACACCTTTGGATAATTACTAATATCAATTGGAATTATCCCAACATTGGTCGCCACCTAGATGTTATTAGCTCCATCAAAATCACCAAAACCCAATAGCGCACGCATTTCTTCAAATCTTAGTCTTAACAATGCTTTAGTCAATATGTTTGCTATATGTTAATTGTTGGTTATTTTAGTGTTATTGGATTAACTTGTTGATCGGGAAAATAATATTAGAGATTAAACGAGTTAGGTGACG
>WOUH02000009.1:744390-774577 GCA_009936405.2 Stevia rebaudiana
GAGGTTTTGTGCCGGCGATTTGTAAGAATCAAGGGCTTTCCTCGCTAAAAATCCTTGTGTTATCCTTTTCATATTCTATTTTCTGTTAACATATCCTTAAGGATACTTAAGGATATTAAGATATAATCACTTGTTTTAAGGGATAAAACGGTTAACTCAACTATTCGACATATTTAATATTTTGACAAACACTTTTCCTCGCTTAACTAATTTGGAATAACTAAAATTGACACTTGTTAATTTTTGACCAAAACACAAATATCACAATTTTAGTCTATAAATCTTTTAAATCAATAACTCAACCTTCTAAGAATGATCAAGCATTTATCCCATGTACATATATCATTTCATACAAAATTTCATGGTTTAGATCATATATCAAAAAAAATTGTTACATATATCTAACTTTTAATATGCATATAATAAAGTTTTTAGAAAGATAATATAAATATCTTCCTCATATTCATAGAAAACAGAGTCACTCCAAGAATATCAATATCACTATCAATATCTTCACCATATTCATGAATGAATCGATCGTAAAAATAAATCAAACTTGATTGATAAAGCCTAATAATCAACACAATAATGATTATACAAATAAATTCAGTCAAAACTCGAATACGATAACATTTTATTTTGATCAGTCAGAATATACAAAAGCGAAATTTTGTCTGTTAACATATTTACATAGATCAATCGAATTTTGGCATGTTAAATAACAAATAGCATATGAAGAATGCAATCAAATCAATAAATAAGGAACTTAAGAAAGTACAATATGTACAATTAAAAAAATCAATAAATTTGGATAAAGAGATTACCACCGAAGAACTGTCGGAGAAAGTCGCTCCGCTACACTCATGTTCTGAATAGATTGATTAGTATTAATGAATGACCGTAAGGAGGATGGGGTTTCAAGAATAGAAGGAGATGATTGCTTTTATAGAGCGGTTAAGTCGGAGGATGGCGAGGACTGAAGGAAGCGATTGAAGGATAAGGAGACGGCAACCGCCATGAAACGCTTCTGAGTAGGAGGTATCGCGACGGTAGAGATGGCAGTTACAAAGATCGGTGGAAAGAAGGAATTTAGGGAAAACAAAAAAGCGAAGCGGTGTAGGTGATAACGGAAAGGTAATGACGGAAAAAGATGGAGTCACTAAATTGACGGAAACTGAGATTGACGGAGTTACTACGCTTATTAATACATATAAATTATAATAGTCGTGCAAGATTTAAATATCAAAGTGTTGTCCATATTTAGTTGACAAAATTTATTTGGGTATAACTAAATAATAATTTAACTATAATTTTATAAACTATTCTTAAATTAGTTTTTATTTTATATTTTGGAAGTGTGTTATAAAAATATTCATTTTCTTTAACAATTTCCATTAAGATAAGTTCACTAAATTAGATATATATATATATATATATATATATATATATAGGGTATGGAATATATACTAACCCTTCTAAAATGTGTTAACCCATTAACCTTATCAAATTGTGTCACATCTCTTCCTCCTTAAAGTCAACAAAGGGTACCTTGGTCATTTTCCCATCTCACCTCCTTTTATTAATATTTTATAAAAGTTTACCCCCTTGTTAGAAAAATCTTCATAACTTTTTTATACAATGTTATTATTTTATAAAAATTACACCATTGAACTCGTTTACAACCATATGAACTCGTTTTTTTCAGATCCTTTTTTTCGGACGTTGAAGTTTTTCAGACCCGTTTTTCCGGACGTTGACTTTTCCAGACCCGTTTTTTGTCGGACGTTGCCTTTTTTAACCCCGTTCTTTTTTCGGACATTGACGTTTTTCAGACCCTTCTTTTATCGGGCGTTGACATTTTTCAAACCCGTTTATTTTTTTGAAAGTTGACGTTTTTCAGACTCGTTTTTTATCAGACGTATTTTTCAACCCCGTTTTTCTTCCGGACGATGACGTTTTTCTAATTCGTTTTTTTCGGACGTTAACGTTTTACAAACCCGTTTTTTTATCGGACGTTAACGTTTTTCAAGCCCGTTTGTTTTTTCCCAGACGTTGACGTTTTCCAGATCTGTTTTTTTTTTTTAGACGTTGACGTTTTTTATACCCGTTTTTTTTCGGAAGTTAACGTTTTTTAGGCCCTTTTTTTTTTTTTTTTTTTGACGTTAACGTTTTTTAGACCCGCTTTTTTCGAACGTTGACGTTTTCAGACCCGATTTTTTTTGGACGTTAACGTTTTTCAGGCCCTTTTTTTTGGACTTTGACGTTTTCAGACCCCTTTTTTTACGGACTTTGACGTTTTTCAGACCCATTTTGTTCGGACTTTGACGTTTTTCAGACCCATTTTTTTCCGGACGTTGACGTTTTTCAAACCCGTTTTTTCAGACGTCGATGTTTACATCATTGTAACACCAGTGTAAACACACAATAAACCCAAAAACACAAAAGAATTACGTTGTAATATTTCGTTACACAGGTGTAACTGAATAATATTTAACATCAAAGTGAATTTAGATATGAAAATACGACAATTTTCACATCAATGTAATACAATATATTAGTAATCAAAACAACCAATGTCATTGACACTATTTTTTTTTTTTTTAAGTTTACACTCTTTTTATAAAAACCTTCATAAGTTTTTTATACAATGTTATTTTTTTATAAAAACCACATCATTAAACTCGTATTTTTCTCTTTAATTCGGTTATAGTCTCGACTTTTTTTTTTTCGGATGTTGGTTTTTACATCAGTATTTACAACCATATAAACTCATATATACCAATGTAACGACATAGCAAAAAGAATAACATTTATATTGGTTTACCCTTTAAACCCATTTTTGCCCTTTAACATCATATCGATTACACCAAGTATTTCAATGTAAAAAACACAAAATTTACATTACACCGCCGGTAATAACCAACAACTGTAACATTACATTACAACACAAAAAGCATTAACAAAGCACGCTTCATTTATGACTTGATGTAAAGACTGAATCATAATTTTCATTGATATACCACATTGAAATCCAGGCAAAATCTTCTCCAATTTCCTTCAAGATCTGGTGAAACACATAATTAGTTAAACATGTAAGAAAGCGAATCGTTTGAAGCCCTAAGAATGAATTTTATTCCATCCAATTTTTAGAACAAAAACGTAGTTAAATTAGTACTGAGAAACCTACCCTGCACCGCTTTACTTGTACAAAACCGTTTCATCCTGATCCGGGTTTGACTGGCCCGTTAACCAACCTAACCATATTGTGTCTTATGGAAAGAATTCCAAACATTTCCAATACCCATTGATATGGAAAGAATTCCGGTAATTTGTTTAATCTATTACCGTTTATATCAAAGTATTTCTGTCAATTTACATCACCATTTATTTTATTGGTAATAAAACGTGCTAATATCCACGAACATTCATTATAGAGCTTGCAATTTTATATCCTGTTTTCATGAAAGCGGGTCGATTTGGGTTATTGAGGAAGATAATGTGATCTTAAAATCAAAATTGAGGACCATAATGTGATCTTAAAATCAAAATTGAGCTAATGATGTTGAAGTTCAGTTATTATTGAAACCTTCTAATTCTAAGGCTTGAAGCTCTTCAAGAGACGGAATCATGTCAAAATAAACGCGTTCCACGTGTAAATGTGTAATCCTAATATTCTTTCATAGCAAGTTGATTACTTTCTAGCATGGTATCTGATATTTCTAGATATGGAAGAAAAAACAAAGAATCTTTACCACCTTATAAAAGTATTGACACTAATCGGTCATTAAGAAACTTCGTATCTCAAAAGCCCTATTGATTACATAATCTTATACTTTGGTTACAAGAATCCTGATTTCACAAACGCGTGTATATATAATATATAGGATCTAATCGTCATAAAATAACAGCTTACCTCATATTTAGTACCAAGATGGAAGCTCAAGATATGGTTGTGCTGACAACATTAAAGAACCATGCCTACATAAAATTGAATAATCTAACATTATTATTTTTTTTTTTTTAAATTAACAGCAAAAGTACCAATCTTTGAATCATCTAGCTCCACAAACAACCCATTTTCACCTCAAAACATACTAAAAAATTGTCAACAAAAGTAACTTAAAATACACCATTAACATACTGTACAGCTTTTAACTTTAGCAAGTTACCTACAAAAGAATGAATGATTTAAGTTCAGGTTCACTTCCTTTGATGGAAAATCGTTTCATGTAAAGGGCGAATTAGGGTGAAATTACAAACAGGTGATCAATAAAAGTGACTCCAACATGCAGAAAGAATCATTAATCCACATTGTTCATTATATTAAATTAAGCATATGGTAACACTTTAATCAATGAAAGATTGAAAACAGTGAAAGATTGAAAACAAACAAAACAAGCATAAAGTCAAAAATCGATGCATCCAAATGAAAACTAACGTGTCTTCACAATAGCCCAGATGAAAAAGAAGGAATAAACATTCATTTAGAAATCAGAATCACTGATTCATTAACAAACAGAAATGTCAAAGAAACACACCTCAATAATCTTCTATAAATTACCAAACTACCATGAATTTTTTTCCTTTAATGTTATTTACATGCAATTTCTTTGCTTGGTGAACTAACCGCCAATCCGATTCCTTGTGATGACATTTAAAATAAGCATCAAAAAATGAACTTTACCAATAATCCCCACATGAACAACATCCATCTCTAAAATGATGAAACCTGCTTGAATCTCTGACTATAAAAAATCGTACCTGACCAGTTGAAGATGAAGAGTCGCCATTCACAAACCCGCTATGATGAATACGATCGATTGGGTTTTCATCAACCTTGATAAAAACCAGTTTTCGGAGCCTTGATTTGGGCCGGAGCAGACGATCCTTGATCCTGTGAGTTGTTGGTAGCCATTGATGGAGATTATGTTGTGAATTGAACGATCAGTTGGGTTATTGATGAGGTTTCGATCGGTAGTTTAACTTTTGGGGAAGATCAAGATGAGAATGAAGATAGAGAAAGGTGAAATATTTTATTACGTCAAAGCTCCAAAATGCTTTTTTTTTTAACGCAAACAAAGAATGAATTGTCTAGATACTCTGTACGGGGTGACCCAATGGCAAAAGATCACAGCCAGCCCCACGAAGCCCTTAAACGCACCAAGTTATCTCCAGTTTTGGGGAAAACTCACCCGCCCGAAGGCCCACAGGTGGTAAAACCCGGATGCCCTCTGGATCGAACAGAAAATCATAAAGATCTCTGTCTTCCTTCATTGAGCTACCATGCCTCCTCCAAGGTGTTGGAAATGAGAATTAAACTTAGGTCTTATATAGAGAACCCAAGCCTCTTATCACTACAACACAATAGAAGTTGCCTCCAAAATGCTTTTTAATTTCTAAATAAAAGGATGAGGATTGAATTAAACAAAGGATATATACCCAAAATACCTTTAATCTAATCTTAACTCTTTAAAGCTCATCTTCATTATTTATATAATATATCAAAAGGTACAAATGGGTTAATGGGTTAATACACTAACGTTGATTTATATTCCAAATCCTATATATATATATATATATGTCTAAATATGTATAAACAATTAATAGAAATTGTTACTTGTAGATTTCTCACATTTAATAATAATTAGCCTTTTAGATTAAAGTTTACTTTTGAAGTTTTCTGTTTTGGCATAATCTGTCCATTATGTTCAAACCCGTTTTTAACATATCAAATCAACTTATTAAATTCTGAAATTCTCCAGTCTACTATTTTAGGATGTTATGAACAACGTTTATTTAGTGAATTTTTCGTGATTCCGTTTCTAAATCAGTGAAAATAGCCGATCAATTCAGAAGGTACAAATCTGCACACTATACTTGTCTTGAACTTTGTGATGTCATGCGATCGATTTAAGAGGTGTGTGAGTATGTGTTAGAAAGATAACTCAATGAACTTAATCATGACATTTGAGTTTGTTTAATTTGAAGTTGTTATGACCATTTTATGACCTGTTGAAGTCACGAAAAATTTTGCCGAATTTCCAGCATGTATGTTTATATGTATAAAGAAGTAAAAACTATGAAGAACAAGGAATTTAAGGTTTATACCCTTAATGGAGCTGGATATGATGAAGAATAACAAGAATCTTGAAAAAAAAATAGCTTGATTCCCTTCTTGAACCTCTTTGTTCTACTTGTTCTTGCACTACCACCTTCAAAACTTGAAGAAATGCAACAATGGAGGTGGAAGAACTCAAAAAGAAGATGAAGATGATAGAGAGAGAGAGGTGAACGAATTTTTAGAGAGAGAGAGAGGGAGTTGGCTGGATGTAGAGAGGGAGAATGAGATGGTTGGTGGGTGTGGAGGTGGTGAAGATTTTATAAAGGATTTTGCATGTCTAGATATCATCTAAGAGGGACAAGTGTCATACATTTCTTAAATTAAAGATTTTATGAGATTTTAGGTTATTATGTGGTATTAATCTGGTATTATGTGAGTTAAATCTTGTACCGGGTATTTATCTCGGGTTTTTATTTTATGCAATTATTATCCAGTAATTCATAAAATATAAAAACTCGTCAAAACACACAAAGTTAACCAATAATATTATTAGGTGATCTTTGGACTTTACCAAACATAAATAATGTAGGTACATATACGTATTTATAAGATTGAGATGCCATGAGATTCGATAAATCACACGTAGACTTTTCATTAATGATCGATAACATTTACATGTCGGAAAATATGATCGGAAATTCCTAAATGTTACATGATGCATGGACAATTGGCCTCTCGCGGACCCGGGTTTTCGGAGTTGCATTCGTGCCCGCAGGTCGACACGTTGATTTAAAGAAATTTTCTTCCCGAAACCCATTTTTTGCACCCCCTGTGTGCGGGTAGGAGTTTTGGTAAACACATCATAATATATTTAACCATATAATATGGTTTATTATTACAAACCAACCTTTTATTGTTTATCCCACCAATGTGGGATAAGCCACATTTAATAATCACATTAAAGACTCTCATTCACTCTTATTTTCAACAGTTTTCACACAAAGTGGTTTCCTCCTGAATTTGTGGCGTATGGTTGGCACGTTTTCAGCGATTCGCTAGGTGAAAGGTAAATATGTTCGACATGATAAGACCGGATGCCCGTGTTATTTACTTTAAAAAAAACTTAGTTCCTAAAACCGCGGTTCAAGTTTATTTTTAAACTATATTTTATTGCTACTCGGATCGGGTGCGTCTACCCGTGAACTTCGGTATCTATCCATCGTCATATCCGCCGGCGTGGCCACGTGTGTGTTCTAAAATACACACATGCGCATTTTAACATTCGCCGCCGCACCGTCAACCTTTCCCCGCGGCAAACACACGATGGCGTTAACCACCCCTTTTCCTAACCAAACTCTCTCACGCTTCCTCACCTTAACTCCCATGCACCCCACCGCATATCATCTTTACCCATGACCACCATCATCCGCCGGAATCTAAACCATATTCACCGGCGATCCGTGGCCATCGCCGCCGCACTCCGTCAACAAGACACCACTCTCTGGACTCCAACCCCTATCGCCGCCGTGAAACCTGCCGGGGAATCTCTCTTCCACGTCACAATCGACGTGTCAGATTCCCCCGATTTGGCATCATCCTACACCCTTGCCGGACAATACCTCCAGCTCCGTATTCCCGACGTCGAGAAACCGTCGTATTTAGCGATCGCTTCGCCTCCGTCACTGGCGTTTACGAATTGTGTTTTTGAGTTTTTGGTTAAAAGTATCGCCGGATCCACGGCGGAGATTTTGTGTGGTCTCGGAAAAGGAGATGTTGTGGAATTGAGTCCGGTTATCGGAAAAGGATTTGATACGCATCGAATTTCTCCACCGGAGGAGTACCAATCTGTTCTAATTTTCGCAACTGGATCGGGAATTAGGTAAATTTGTTAATGTTTCAGATAATTAGATCCATATGTTTAACATTACAAACTTGTATGATGATCATATCTCATTATGTACATGTTTTGATCCTCAATTTGCAGTTTAAACTATATATAACATAGATCAAGTGATATTATTGCCAATTCGCCTTATGATATGCATCTGTAGATAGATTGAAATTCTAACTTTAACAGAAAATAGCATTGCTTAATCTGCTTTATAGTTCCCTTCATAATTTGTATGTGTATCAATTATTAATCGCTATACATAACATAAACTCATGAATCCAAGTTCATGATTTGGTTAACTATTACCAAAATTTATTCAACTTCACATGTGTTTAAACTTTACAATTTAATCTGTGTGTATCAAACCAAAATCCTTTTATGTTACTGTATTCAAGAACATCTTCAACATCTTCCTATGATTAATCATCGAGTATAATGTATCACATGCAGCCCCATTCGATCTCTAATCGAATCAGGCTTCAGTGCAGACAAGAGAGCAGATGTAAGGTTATATTATGGTGCAAGAAACCTTCAAAGAATGGCTTATCAGGTTTTCTTTTCAAGTTCTGTTTTTCATTTTATTATTATAATTTTTTGTATACTCAAATGATTCTGATATTGTGTTATGTTTATCGATTTTAGGATAGATTTAAAGCATGGGAATCATCTGGAGTTACTATTGTTCCAGTTTTATCCCAACCTGATGATAGTTGGGTTGGTGAAGCTGGTTATGTACAGGTAGAAACCTGCATGTTCTGTCTACTTCTTTTGGTTTATTATTATTATTATTGTTATTATTTATTTTTAAATTATTTTATAAATGTTTATATGTCTTGAACAGGCGGCTTTTGCTAGAGCTAAACAACTTTATGCGCCTAAGTCAACCGGTTCTGTGCTTTGCGGTCAAAGACAAATGGCCCAGGTTAGTTTTAAGTCGTAACACTTGAAGTTTATTTTGCTTAAATGTTTTTAAACTCGATTTTGGCTTTGCTTATTAAGAATTATATATTTATTTTATTTATTTGTAGACATATTCAATTATTTTTCGGTATTGTAGTTAATTAGTTTAGCTTTATATAAGTAAGGGAGAGATCATTAGAAAACTCATAAATATGGAGAAAACTTAGAAAAGTACTCAAATTAATGAATTTTTTAAAATTTTGTTTTTCATTGCTTTAATTTATAAGATTATAAATACAATAAACAAAAACGTTACGAAAAAAATATGGAGCTCACGAAGTTAGTATATGTAACAAAAATGTTACGTATTTATCTTATGAAGCTCCATACATGTAACTCATGTAATGTGCATATATGTAGCATACAAACTACATATATGTAATTACACGAGTCACATAATTTTTAATTTTTTTTTTTTACATTTCTAAATTGTAATAAAGAGATATAGAAAACAAAACGTGAAAAAAAATTGGATTAGTAATGGCCTTAAGGTTGTTTTTCTAAGTTTTCTTTGATTTTAAGGTTTCTTGGGAACCCTCCCCTATATAAGTAACAATATATATATATATATATATGTGTGTGTGTGTATTATGTGAATATGATCTTAGATAGTTAACAAAAAAAACTCAACTGGGCCCTCCGTTTTTTACGATTTGACTCATGTGTACTTTTTCGTAAAAATAACCCGTGTTACATCATAAAATGGAGGGCACGGATTGAGTTTTTGGTTAGCTTTCTAAAATTTGGTTCACATAATACACACCTCTTGTATGTGTGTATATATATATATATATATATGTATGTACATGTTCATTTACAACAATATTATGTTGAGAACCATAAGAACCACATAAAACACTTGTACTTAATGCATTGTTGAACTATCAAATGTGCTACATTTATAGCAAAGTATACAATTGTAATGTAATGTAATGAGTCGATTTCGAGTACAACTACAATTTGGAAATAACCAAATGAACATATGTTGCAGGAAGTTACTTCTATTCTTGTTGACAATGGAGTATCCAGTGAGAAGATCTTGAAGAATTTCTAAGGTCTGGTTTGGTGGTGGCTTTGTTGTATTATTTATTATTTGGGATCGATTACTCCCATTTCATTTATAGTTTTGTGATCGGAATCACAAAATAATAAACAAATATTTATAGATGTAAGTGTATAATTGTAACCATCATAGAGAGAATTTTCACATAGTGGAATTTTAGCTGTCAAACACGAGTCATGGTAACTTTTGTAGTCGTGAAAGTTGAACTATGAACGTGTCACGGTCTCATTTTTGAACTATGCATCTAGCATAACGACATTAAAGAATGATTTTTGAATGATTGTTTGTTCTAGCTTAGTGAGCATTAATATTGTTTTTTGCTTGCAATTTCATTTTCAGTTGCAAGGAATGTACAAGTGTCATACTAGATTTGTATTGTTAAAGCCGGTTTAATCAAACATTCTATTAATACAATGAAAAATTACAAACTGAAATTGTTTAAAGTCAGTGAAATCACAAGAACAAATTGTAAAATTGCCAACAGAAGTTCGGTTCAAAGAGGTAAAAGATGCAAGAACATGATCATTTCAAGTATGCCAATAACGTTTCCGGTTCATCCGGGTGTTTGTCATTTTTGTCATGCGGATCAACAAAGTCATCTTTATGGTGCCAACGAGGATAAGTTCTTCGTTCTTCGTTGTCAGTCACTAGAATCACTTGAATCTGAACGCCTATGATGTTTATGACAATGATGACGATGTCTTGAATGTCTTTTATTCCTCATTCTATCATCATCATAATCCTCACTTGAAGAATCTAAATCGCTTGATTTCATGTCTAATGATGTCTATAATGCTTCTTCGCGTGTCTCCTTTTCTTCAACACACCTTCATCCTCATCACTTGAAAAACCCGAATCATCATCATCATCATCATCATAACACGAGCTTGAATAACGATAATGTTTTATCGCTAACAGGTCAAACTGCACTCCAACCAACCGCCTTCTCAACTCCCCGTTCCTTCATAAAGATTCTCATCCTTTCAGCATCCTCCCACATCCCAATAGAATCATACAAATTCGAAATGATTAAATAATATCCATCATTCATCGGGTCACATTCGATCGCACGTTTCGCAACCCTAATACCCATTTCAGGATTATTATGAGTTTTACAAGCAGTTAACAAAGCACCCCATAATCCTCCATCAGGAACTATTTCTATAGGCATTGATAGAACCGTATTTTCGGCTTCAACCAAATAACCCGATCTACCAAGAAGATCAACCATACAAGTATAATGTTTAAGACCCGGTTTTAAATAATAATTATCCACCATTTTTTTAAATAATAGTTTCCCCTCATTAACAAGTCCTGCGTGATTACACGCCGAAAGAATCGCAAGAAAAGTAAGTTCGTTCGGTTTAACATTTACCCGCTCCATTTCTTCAAACGTATCGATTGCTGACGTGGCGTCTCCATGCATCGCGTAACCAGATATCATCACATTCCATGAAATAATATCCCGTTCGGTCATTTTCTTGAATATTATTTTGGATTTTTCAAGGTGTCCGCATTTGGCGTACATATCAACTAACGCAGTTGCAACGGTTACATTTGACAAAAGCGATTCGGGCTCGTGTTGTTCTATATACTTATGTATTTGTTCGCCTTTTTCAACCGATGACATACGAGAACATGCAGAAAGCATGCTGATTAATGTTGCAGAAGTCGGTTTTGTTCCTTCGAAAATCATTTTATTAAACAACGAAAACGCGTCGATGTAATAACCAACGCGCGTATAAACAGAAATCATTGTGTTCCAAGTGATAATATCTTTATCTGTTTTACAAAACAGTTTTCTTGCAGTTTTTAAGTCTCCATTGTTACCATACATGTCTATAAGCGAATTAATAACCGAAACGCGATCATTCATAAATCTTTTTACAACGTAACCGTGAATACATTTTCCAAGATTCATCGTACCCAATTTTGAACATGAACATATAACTGAAACCAAACTGTAATGATCGGGAACGAAGCCTAAATTTAGCATTTTTAAAAATAAATTTACGCATTTCACCGCGTTTGTCAATTTACCATACGCACGAACCATTGCATTCCAAACATCATTGTGAACGATACGCGTGGAATTAAATACATTCTCCATATAATTTATTAATCCAAACTTACAGTACATTGACACCAATGCAATGATCACCATCTTATCACCATCATAATTTCTTCGGATCATAAACCCATGAAACGTTTTTCCATAAGAGATGCAAGTTGAGTTAGTTAAACCAGATATCACACAACTAACTACCATCGCGTCTGGAATTATTCCGGAAACAAGCATTTGCATAAATCCATCTAAACATTGTTTAATGCATCCATGTTGTCCATATACATTGATGATTGATGTAAATGATTTTAAATCTTTGTTATAAACTTCACAAAATGATAAATAAGCTTCTTTGATAGTTCCACATTTGGAGTACATGTTCAAGATTGAAGATTGAACAAGTGTTGAACATTCAAGACCAGATTTTACAGTTGCTGCATGTAAACATCTACCTGAATATATAGAATCTAAATCGCTACATGCTTGAAATCCACCTTCTAATGTTCTGAAATTCGGTTTCTCGTTGTCTCTATACATCTCAGAAACACACATTAGTCCTTTATCACTCTCACCATTATGCACATACCCGATAATGAGCGCAGTCCAAGCAACCACATCTCTGATAAACATTTCATCAAACACTTGGCGTGCATACTTAACATACCCACATTTTGAATACATATACACGAATGAAGACCCAATCGCGGAGTTTTCGTTAAAAATCCCAATTTTAAACACCAATCCATGTACAATCATGCCCGAAATCAAATCTTTATCCTCAGCACAAGCTGAAACGATCATTGGAACAGTAAACTGGTTGGGCAAAAGAGTAGTGAAAACCCTCATCGAAGCGTAAAATTGGAGGCAATGTGAGTACATCCCATTGGAAAAATAAGCCTGAATGATGGAATTCCAGATGAAGACGTCTTTATAACCTTGAAATGAATTGAATACTTGGATACATGATTTGTGATCACGGAGTTGAGCGTATAAAGAGATGAGTTTTGAAGAAATGAAGATGTTGTTTGAATGATTGCCTGTGGTTATGATGTAAGCATGATATTTTGTGACTGATTGGAGGGATTTAGGAGTTCGTGTTGATAGAAAGTTGTTGATGTGGTGAATCATGAGGTTGGTGGTTGAGGATGAATGAAAGAAATGGTGGTGGTGTCGAGTGCTGTTGATGCAAAGTGATATGAGTTTCTTGTATCTATACATCATCGAAAGCTTCTTGTATCTGGATTCATGTTTTGAACATGGTTACTGAAAGAAGTTTATAAATTAAGAACAAGCAGTATCATTGCAGTTGCTGGTGATCTTGATTTGCAAGCATTTCGACATACATATACATAGATGGCTAGTTGCAATTAATATTAAAGAACAAAGTATACATATACCAATGGCACTATAATAAATAATATTAAAGAACAAAGTATGCTAACGAATTTACAACTTAAATTAAATAGACGTATCACTTAATGATGAAGATATTTAAAAATACATTGCAATTAAAATACATATATCATTTTTCGTACTAATCGTAAGATGTAATTAAGTCCGTCAACTCTTTTTAACGGAGGGTAAACATGAATGCGTTGGCAAAACTGTAATTATCGTCCTTCTAGATCACGTGATTACAGAATACCCTTATGGAGTTTATCACATAAAAACCTATATCTATCAGACCTGTTTTCTATATATATATATAAATTTAAAACTAAAAAATAGCTTGATTTATAGCCCGCAGGTCTACAACGGTCAATTCGTAAGCAGCCGATTCATTCAAACGGATCCGGATATAAAATTTAAAACTGGTTTTAAAAATCAAGTTACGAACTAATGCATAGTCCTACCAACCAATATACATATGACTGCATCAACTTCTCAAAATAAAAAAGATCAAAGCGTGTATTACAAATATCACTAATAATATGGATAGAAATTTGTTAATTCAAATAGATTTAAGTTCACCAGAACACCAATTTGCCAGCAAAAGTTTAGTTCAAAACTTAGAAAATCAAGTACATTTTTCAAATGCTGCCAATAATGATAATAATTCAATCTAAACAATCTGACCCTCTTCAATTCCATCACTATCAACACTCAGATTCACCGTCACAGGAACAGAGTCAACTTTATGGTCAACTTTACGGTGATGTCGGTGATGATGGTGTTCATTGTTATCAGAATCAGACTTCAATTCATGACTACGAGACCTGCAATGATGCTTGTCATGATGATGATGATGTTTGGAATGCTTTTTCTTCCTCATTCTGTCATCATCATATTCCTCACTTGAAGAATCTGAATCCCTTATTTTCATCTGTTTATGATGCTTCTTCGCGTATCTCCTTTTCTTCAACACGCCTTCATCTTCATCACTTGAAGAACCAAACTCATCATCAGAACCCGAACTCGAATGATGACGACGATGATGATGATGATGATGTTTATGCTTCTTGTGAACGCGCTTTTTCCCATTATGTTCTAATTCACTTTCATCCGGACTGTCACTATCATCATCACTCGAACTCAAAGATCGCCTTTTTGGTTTACGTTTCGATCGTTTTTCCTTTTTCTCATTGTCACCATGCTTCTTATGTTTCTTGTGACTCTTTTTCTTTGACTTTTTGACCTCGATGCTAGTTTCACTTTCACTGTCACTGTCACTGTCATATGAAACAGATCTTCTCTTACGTTTTTTTGATTTCTTTTCGTTGGCTTCAATGGCAGCTTCGAGCTTCTGCTGCCATTTCAATGGCGCTTCTTGTTTTGCTAATACGCGCTTCTTTTTCTCTTCAACCAACTGGATAAACGTCTTGTAGTCCATTCGGATGTAAAAACCAACTCAATATCTGCATTTTGGTATGATGATGACCAGAAGTTCATCTCAAAGAGAGAATATGACACAATGTTAGTTACTCTATCATCAAAATCAAATCTTTAAGTTAATAATACGCGTAAAAATGTAAAATTGTAAATTGCATGCGCAAAAAAATAGAAACTTTTACATATTTCCCCTTAACTAAGACTATCAATTACATAAAAAAAGTAATTTTATGTATACATGTTTTAGAAGGGGGAAATATGTAATTTACTTTTTAAGTTAGGGAAATATGTAACAAATGATTTATTTACAAGAGGAAATATGGAATAAATGATTTGAACAAGAAAAATAAATACATAAATGCCCCTACAAAACCGGAAAAAAATGAAAAAAATAAAATTCTTTTTCTAGGTTATACAGCATCTTGCAAATGTTAATATCAACTAAACAAGTTACAAGTCTGCTACAAGAATATAAAATGTTATATAAATGTTAAACAGAAAACAGAAATTGGTTTGGGACTCTTACCTTATATGAACAGCAAATATACCAAAGTTTGAGATTACTTAAGAGCTCGAAATCCCAAACTTGCAAATATCAAATCTATGAAAGAATCTGCAAAAGGATAACATTTCACTTTTAGAACAGAAATGAACAAAATAGACCTACTAATACTGTGAAACAAGTTAACATAGAAAGTTCAACTTTTTTTTCTAATCGAGACAGATGCAGTACCAAAATTTAAAGTAGATTTAAATGGCTCAAAAAACTAATTTCGATAACATGTCTTACTAGTAAAAGTTTATTTGTTTTCTTAAAACAGATCTATTACCAAATACAAAGCCTAAATTCTGATTAGACATCCAATTTGATTCCAAATAAACAAAGTTTTGCACCCTTTTCAGAAATTGAGATTCATACAACTTGATTGATCAAAAACACCATCTAATAAAATCCAAGTTTCATTCCAAATCATATCAAAGGCATCTAAAGCAAGAGTCAAACTTTTTCTTAAAACAGATGGGTACTAAATGCGAATTCAAATGAATTTCAATTTAACTTCCAGTTCCGTCAACTAATCGTTTAGAAATTCAAATCCGTCGACAAACACATCAAATAAAACAATAGTTCCATCCCATTTACAATGAAGATTTGTAGTACTCAAACCAAATTTTATTTAAAGTGAGATTTTGAAAAAAATTCAAATCCATAGAGCTCAATTTAGCAACAGATGCATCCAACAAAACCCTAGAATCAAGAAATTAACAGCTTCCATTCCGATCGACAAAAAAAACTGATCAAAGATCGCACCACGAACAAACACACCGACAAATCACACAAATTGACAAACCCTAGACGCAGTATCTGATACAAAGAAGGAAAAAACAACAGAAACATAAAAGGATTAAATTTCACGTACCTTGAATGAATCTTGAAGGAGAAAATGAGAAATTTTGTATCAAAAGCACTGGGTTTTATAAGCGAATACAGTCTGGATTCGTAGTTTCTTCTCCGTTGGCTTCTCCCACGGTATCTGGAAGCTTCCTGTGAGGAGCGGTTGCTTTATTATTATTTATATATTCAAGAAACCCGTGTGGACTTTTGGGTCCGTGTTTCCAGATATGGGTTAGAGAAGGCCCGAACCAGCGGCCCAATTGGTAGAAAAGAAATGTATATGACAAATTTTTTTTGTTAGGATGAAAATAACAACCAATGTTTTGGCCTTTGGGTAATGTATGAGGGTGATCCCATATTTAGAAACTTAAAACTAAAGTTATTAGCTAAAAAGAACACTAAATTTCTACAAAGAATTTTTTATTTTTCTAACACAAACCAAATGTGAATGAATAAACATGAACGAATACATTATCACATTATCGAATGTTCATGTCCACGTCATTTGATTAAATGACATAGTTTCATAGTCGCATTTAAGAAGACAAATGAAAGTATTTGAGAGAAAGTGGAAATAAAGGTTAACAAAGTTATGTTCCAAGGTTTTAAATGAAGAAAGTGGATGAAGATATGGGGAAGATTTTTAAAAATCTCTCCTCTTAACTTTTAGTTTCGATTAGGAATGATTTGGAGGGAAGAAAGATTATAGAATTTCTCTTCTTTTTTTGGCTCTTGCTCCATTAAAAAAACTCGGAACACAATAAGTTATACCTTTTTTAAACTTTTTTATCCTTAATTCTTTTTCTCTTCCTTTTCTTTTGTTTATAAAACTTTGAATCAGGTTTGACACGTCAGCTCTCATATAAGATTTTCACCATCTTTCAAAAATCAAAAACTACTTTTATCCTCCAGCAATACATCCACTTTTTAAATACCATTTTTTTACAAAACAACAAGTATATGTACATATGTATATATATAAGTATATTTATATTGATGTGTGTGAGAGAACCCCAACCAAACGCATCCGGCTCTGTCAGGATTTCCGGATTTCACCCACCACATCCAAACCCAAACGAGTCCTCCAATGCACCATGGTTGTGTTCGGTTTTCACTCTACTCCTCTTTCACATCATAGTCAACACACCATTGGAGGTGGTCTAAGTATAAAACATTTTAAATTCCACTCGGTTCGATTTTGGGGTTACACGTCTAGTTTGTTAACTCTTAACCGTTAAGCAAATTCAAAACCACCATCCGCAATAACACACACAAAAAAAGGGTTAAAATGCTATTTGACTTGGTGATGGTCGTCAGAACGTCTACATTACAGTATTACAAGATCAAATAACCAAAAAGGACAGTTGGAGTGCCGTAATCTGCACGAAATTTAGCATCACCGATTTGCTAATCATCATCGCCGGCCGATTCACTGCGTTATGGCTGCTCCGTCTTCGTCATCATCGGCGACGAACATCATGCTCGCAATTAACGAGAAGAAAACCAACTCCGTCGATCTGTATCGTCCTCTGCGTAACTACATCGTCTTCAATTACTCCGAACGTGAAGCTCAAAACCTAGAAGACGACCTCCAAACCCTAAAGGAGATGCGAAACAACATCGAACGCTCATCTGCCTCTAATTCGCTGACCGCTCGTCGCGATCTCCTACAGAGCTACTTCAAAGCCTTAACCGCTGTTGAATCTAGGTTTCCGATCTCTTCCGATAAGGATCACGTAAACTCCGTCACCTTCACGTGGTACGATGCGTTTAGGAACAGGAACAAGGCGTCGCAACAGAACATTCATCTGGAGAAGGCTGCGGTTTTGTTTAATTTTGGCGCCGTTTACAGTCAGATCGGATTGGCGTTTGATCGGTCGTCGGTGGAAGGACGGCGGCAAGCGTCGCATTCGTTTATTGCGGCCGCCGGTGCGTTTGCTTATCTTAGGGATAATGCGGCAACGAAGGCTTCAATCGGGAATTCGACGACTGTGGATGTTTCAGTGGATTGTGTGGGGATGCTTGAGAAATTGATGCTGGCACAAGCACAGGAGTGTGTGTTTGAGAACACTATTGCCAAAGGAAGCTCTCCTGGGGTTTGTGCTAAGATTTCAAGGCAGGTTGGTGTTGATTTTCTTGTGATTAATTGCTTGTTTGAGCTCATATATGCTTGTTAGTGTTTCTACATCATTACTACATATAGCATCATAGTTATATGTTAAGCAGTTTTTTGAATCACAAATAGTATTGATAGCTTTAGCTTGCATTATATTGCCCAAACACATGAAGATGGAAGCATCCTACTGTCTGTTATTTTGACTGATAATGTGATGTTTTTAGTGGCTTAACAGTCTATAGCTGCTACATTTCTGTGTGGTTTACCCAAGAAAATGCAAATTAGTTCTTGATCATTTGTGATATTCTTAAAACAGCTCCAATCCATTATTAGCGTGCTTCAGTTATGATTATTTGGATCTCCTTTTAAAATATATGGTGACAATTCTGTGCGCCAATTGTTTAGTTTTGAGTTATGTTATCCAAACAAATTACTCCTAATTACTCCTTTTATTGTGAAAGAGGGAGTTTGTGAATTGTGATAGACAATTAGACATGAGTGTTTGTGTCCAAACTCAATAGGTTGATTGTAAGTTCTCTATAAAACAGTATCTGCATTTGATTGCATTCTTATAGAATAACTGAATAACTTCCATAAATGTAGGTGGGCCTCTACTACGAGGAAGTTGTAGCTGCACTAAATGTCGCGCCACTCAGTCAACACTTTGACAAGACATGGGTGTCTCATATTCAACTCAAAGCAGCTTTATTCCACGCAGAAGCTTGTTACAGGTATAGTTTAGAGCTTCATGAAAAAGAAGAAATTGGGGAAGAAATCGCGCATTTGAACAATGGCATCACTATTTTATCAGATGCCAAAAAGTCAGCTCCGAGAGGAGCTGCACAACAAATACTAGATGCAATTAACAAATTAGAAACCAATCTTAATTCCAATCTGGATATAGCCATGAAGGAGAATGATAGGGTTTATCTTATGCGGGTCCCACCGGTTAATTCATTACCACCTCTTCCTTCATTTTCATTGGTCAAGTCAATGAACATGAACGATGTGTTGGATGCCAGCAAGGATAAGATGTTTGCAAGTTTAGTTCCCGACAATAGCGCAAAAGCTCTTTCTAGATACACAGAAATGGTTGATGATGTCATCAGAAGTCAATCTGAAAAATTGCAGCAAGCGAGTGAGCTGGCACGCGTGAGTCTTAAAGAGATGAATTTACCTGATTCAATTATTGCATTAGAAGGTCATTCTGTGTTACCAACTGCTTTATGGGAAGATGTTGAGGCGGTGCAAGTTAGCGGGGGTCCAGCTGGCTTGCAAGGCGAGCTCCAACAACTTCAAGATCTAAGGCGAGTCAACCATGAATTGCTGGTTCAAACTGAGGAGCTATTACAGAAAGAAGCAGCAGAAGATGCACAGTTTAAAACTCAATTTGGGTCCCGGTGGACCCGACCTCAGTCAACTACTTTGACTAAGAATTTACAAGATCGGTTGAATAGATTTGCGGAAAATTTGAAGCAGGCGGGAGATAGTGATGCTAAAATTGAACGATCTTTTCGGGACAACATGTCACTCATGTCTATTCTAGATTACCGTCCGGTATGCTTTCTTAAGCTTTTCACATGAATTGTATATATTTAAACTTTAAGTTACACAATTCTTAATTATTAATTATTATTTAATTCAATTGTATTAATCTGAGCTTCTTAGCATTTCACAGTCAGTACACAGTACATTCCATCATCATGTCTGGTTGACCCGTAAGAATGGAATGACTATTTTGAGTATATATTTTGGTATATGCATTACTATATTATATGATATTACGAGTTGAATCAATTTGGTAAAACAAAGATAATATTTTTTAAAGTAAATAAATTTTAACTAAAATTTTGAGGTACTGTTAAATATTTTTCATTTTAATATACATCAAATGACGTGTAAATGCATTTAGAGTGTAGACTGCTAGCTTAGTTCATGAGTTAAGGTCACAAGGTGTCCTCCCACTTCTCCCCACTGCCACGTCAGCACCACATCAGCTTTTCCCACTTTTCCCCACTTTTCCCCATTTCACTAGCAATCGTCCCGCTTTTCCCCACTTTTCTCACTTTTCCCCAACGGATCTATTTTTCTTCCCCAACCTTCGGTGATTCTCGGTGCCAATTCCCCGAAAATATGAACCCCGAAATCGGGGGGCCGGTGTTCCCGATCGGGGCCAATCCTCCCCGATTCTCCTACCGATCGACACCGTGTGGCCTAATATAAATGGTATGAAAGAAGTATTACCAAACAAAAAACTATAAGATCTTATCCTTCATATTAAGATTATGGTAGATTATATATATATTTTTGTTTTTTATATATTAAGATTATGGTAGATAATATATTTTTTTTGTTATTTTAATTTTTTTTTTTGTTTAATTGAGGTACTAATAATATATAGATTTATGGTCATTAAAGATTAAACAGTTAACATTAAGTTATTTGTGAATCTAACTAATTTACTATGTTTTATTTTACATTTTGTTATTTACCAGATAGAATCTGCTCTTCCAACTTTGTCAAAACCAATTATGTCTTTGGATGCCAATGAAGATGCTATAGTGGGGACCCTAAAGCAGAGTTTGGTAATATTAAACGATTTTATTTAAATGAACTATTTTTTCTTGAGTATTTCATTTCTATTTACCCAAATTTTATACCATCATAAAGGAAAATTATATTAAATCAGCAACTGCATTTGCAGATGCAATTAGAGACACTGGGTGCACAAAGAGCAGGTTTGGAGGACATGCTTAAAGATATGAAGACAAAGGTATGCTCTTTTTTTTTTTAAAATTTAAATGCATTGTTTTATTTATTTATTTATATATTTTTTCTATTAAATTTATAGGATGAAATACTCCCAAAGTTGATGTCGTTCACCGGTTCATACGAGGATCTTTTCAGAAAGGAGATCGCGAAATATGATAATATATGTGAAGAAATATCTCAAAATCTTCATGCACAAGAACAACTATTGCTGCAAATTCAGGTCTATTTTTTAATCTTAAATCTTTGTCAAAAAATATTATCATAATATGGATTAATTGGTTTTATCTTAAACTATAATTCTTGTATTATATATAGGCTCAAAACAGCCAGTTTGCAAGAACCTTCAACCTTGAGGACTACAAGGGTAACTAGTACTTAATTACTTATAATTCTTTTTGTTCATTATTATTTTTTTAGCATCAAATTTAATTAATATTTGTAACCATTTTAAGACATGTTTTAACAACATATTACTCTTGGTCTGCAGCTTCATGTGAAAAATGTTATAAGCAGATTGAGGCTGCAGTAGCCAAATACCGAGAAATTAAAGAAAACATTAACGAAGGATTAAAGTTTTATGTTACTCTTCAGGTAATAATCTTTATAACCGATTAACAACTGATTCCCGTATGTGGAATTAAATAATAAATAATAATTGTATATATTCCTGATTGATCAGGAAGCGATTACAAATGTAAAACAACAGTCTAGTGATTTCGCGATGACCCGAAGCATACAATGTCGGGAAATGGTTGAAGATATTCAAAGACAAATGTCGGGTCTCGGTTTTCAAGACGGTCGAAATTCGAACACTCACAGTCATGGTTACTCTTCACAGCCCGGGCCCATTAACAGGCCCAACAACCCTCGTCATCAAACACCGTATTACCAACCACCACCGTCAGGATACACTCAGCAACCGCCACAGTATGGCGGGAGCCCGTATACCTCTCAACCGGGTTCACAACCTGGACCCGGTGGAAATGAATACGGTCAGCCCGCTTACCCGGGTTGGCAAGGTTCATACTACAACCCACAGGGTCAAGGTCAACAACCTCCTAACCAGAGTGGCTACTATAAACCGTGAATTGTATATAAGATTTTCTTATTCTTATATTTGGGCTGGTTTTATTTCATTTTTTCATGTGGATATATGTAAATTTTTTAATGTTTTTATTTTTTTTTATTCTTGTGGATATGATGTGTAATATAAATACTTGCTATTTTAATACCTAACTAAAGTGTTTTATTTGTATGAAAGTTTGTGTAGACAACAAAAGTCATGTAGATTTAGCTTCTTGACATAGATAGCAAACGTCCAACATTAATTTGAAAACATGTCGGTTAGGTTTTATTAGGCAGTTTGGGATGATACTAATCAAGTTTTTAAAATGTTTTAGTTAGGTTATTGATGCATTTTTCTTTGCCTAAATTGGGTAGCTAAACTTTTAAATTGGGTTGTTAATGTTGTTTTAAGTAAGTAATGGAACATAAGATGTCGGATTCGAAATTTCTAATATGTGTAATTATATTAAAAAAATTTAATATCGGAGTTGTAGGTCTTTATGGAGTGAATATGTGTATATTCTTATGTGGTTAAATAGGCATTTGTTGGATTCTTATCAGCTGAAACATAATCTTAAATTTGACTTGTATCAAATACTCAATTGTTTATTCATTTTAATCAATATAAACTTTTAATGACTTTCAAGTGCTAGCTATTCTATTCTTTGAAAGACTATATAATATACTACATATTCAATTTTGATTCGAAATAAAAGGTCTGCCAAAGGGTTTCATGTAATCAGACGAGTATAATCTAATATTTTTCGGCCTTAAACCCACACAAGTTTATACTTACATATCTTATCTGGAACCATAGCTAAAACTTGTCTAGTTATCCATTTGTATGTTTCGGTTTCACTTATCATCTATAGAGTTTCTCTATCATCCATAAACATAACAGGATTATCGTATTATCTAAAATTTCTAAGTGGGTTATCATGATAGCCAATCGCTTATTCTTTTTGTTTATTATGACATATTTACATGCCAAACGTCCCCTTGGCATGATTTGGATTAGTTTTCCCCATACGAAAGATAAACCTAACTAACTCACTAACAATTGTCTTTCTAATTTAGATATGAATATCCAATCCTTTGTTACTTATTATGATCTTTTTTTTTATTAATAATGATGATAATACAAATTTATAACTAATACTGGGGTATAACCTGTGTATTATACGATTATGCGGATAGAAAGATATAATTTTATAGTAAACAAATGACATTTGTTTTAATGGTGGCATCGTGACTATTTTTGGAAGATCATGAGTTAGAGCCTTGTGTTGAACAGTTTTGAATGAGGTTGAACACCTTAAGTAACCGTTATTAAGAGGTTAAGAAACATAAGACACGTAGATATAATTATTCAAAATCACGCTTCAATAATTACCTACATAATTCCGTATTATCTAAAAAAGTTTTATTAAATATAGTAATACTATATCTAAATTAAAGATAGTAATTCTCTATCATATGATTTATTTTTTGAACATTATAAAAGTAATAACAAAAATGTTTAAACCAGACTTAACCTAAAAAAAGATAACAAGTTTGACTATTTTTTTCTCTCTTCCTACTCTATTTTAAATAACTATTAATTGTAATATTGCCACATCTTTTCCTATCACTTTATCCCTTTGTTACAAATCCTATTACAACTTCTATTATTTAGCTTCAAATCACACCATTTTCTTTTACAAAAGTTGGCATCAAAGTGTGCATGAGATGATGGAGAGATTGCCAAAATTGATCCGCATCCTCGGTGTATCTCTTCTGGCTTTGGCATCGGTCGATGCAAACGTCAAGTCAGTCTTTGTGTTTGGGGACGACGAATTTGACCCCGGTAACAATCGATTCATCAAGAATTGCACCTTTCAGGCCAATTTTAAACCTTATGGTTCGAGTTTCTTCTACTATCCCACTGGACGATTTACCAATAGTCGAACCGGTGCAGATTTCATTGGTAAGTCTATTTTTAGTCACCAACTTCCTCTACATCATCGGTCAATCATCAATTAATTTTGTTACAAAAGAACCTAAACATATGTGATCAAACTAAGTTATGTGCATTTGTAATTCTCTCTCTCTATATATAAAATTATCATATTACTTACTTTATGAGACTTGAGCCCACACCACTTTCATAGGAATAAACACTATGTGTCACTAGACCAAGAGGCCATCAACATGTTTATGTATATAGCTTACACTTGTGTAAGTCATGTGTAATTTATATGATTCACACATAACCTACACATATGTAGGTAAACGGTTAAAGTTTTAAAAATATATGAAAAAAACTAGTTTTTGATGTATTTTTATATATGCATGTGTATATAAGTATTACAATACAAAAGAAATGAACTATGGATAAAAAAATTGCAAACGAGTTAGGCTACTCTTCGGTTCTCATAATAGTTTAATTTTCTGTAATGAACCTTAGCGTATTGTATGTAGCACAATGTAAGGTACACATATAATTATCATGTTTACATCTTAGTTTTTCATATTTAATCTTCATTTGTGTTTGATAAAATTTGTGTTATGTAGCACAATTTCTAGGGATTAAGTTTCAAAGACCATACCAAGAAGTGCAATTATTCTTACCAAAGGACCAACGGAGGGGTGGTTTTCCCCACAACGGACTCAACTTTGCTAGTGGCGGAAGTGGACTTTTACGGCTTACAAATATTGATAAAGTAAGTTTAGTTTAATTATATAACGTGTCAATTTGGGTTAGATTTTTTTGAACGGTGTTTACCTCACTTTCACGACCAAGGTCGACTACTTGACCTTCTTGAAAATCCACGACAACACCAAAAGTGCGCAGGGACCCCGTGGATTGGGTTAACCTTCGCCCTCATCAGAATCAAACTCGGGTTAAATCCGGAGTCGATTCATCACTTAATGTCCTTCAAACAGCTCCCATACGGATTGATAGTGGGATAAATCGGTTATCATACAAAAACTGTTAACTCAGAGTGATTTAAATGGGTGAGCACCACATATTAGTCCACCACTATTGTGTGATGTTACCACCATTGCCTCTACCACAAATATACCGCCACCAATTTGGATCTACTAAAACTATTTAATTTTGTGTAATTGAATTGTGTATTTAAGATTCAGTACATCTTTTTAAAGTTTAAAGTTAATTCAATAAAAAATAAAAAAATAAACAATTCAAGAGGTCACGAAGTGAGCAACATCCTTTTAGTTGTATAAGTTTCATCGATTCAAATATGGAGGATTTTAGTAACCATTCTTGTAAGTGAAGGTGTTATATTGGAAATACTTGGAACTATTTTTCTTTATTCACTCTTTTCGTACAATATTTGATGGCAGGGTGTGACATCAATTCAAGTCCAACTACAACAATTCCATTCACTAATTAGTCACAAATATTTACACCAATATCAAATTGGAAACTCTTTATTTTTACTTGAATTCGGTGGGAACGACATATTTTCCTATTTCATTGGCAAGTTGAGAATGCCACCACAAGCCTACGTACATGCCATGTTGAAAGAAGTGGCCCGCTTCATAAGAATAATTTACAAGTATGGAGGTCGTAGGATTGTTCTTTTCTCGGTAGGACCAATAGGGTGTATTCCAGGAAGAGTCCTCATACCAGGTGCATCTACCAATCAATGTAATGAAAAGATGAACGCTATGGCAAAATATTATAATGCTGGCTTGAAACGCTTGGTATTTAAGATGCCTAAAATGTATCCGGGTGCAATCGGGGTTTATGGATCAGTGTATGACACTGCAATGAAGTATCACAGTAACCCGAAACATTACGGTACTTCTTCTTTCACATACTATTCGTTATCAACATAATTCATTGAGAATGAATGATATAGTATATGAGTTAGACCAGCTTGACTTGTTAACACTTTTTTGCCATCTTTTTTTTTAAACGACATAGTTAAAGAAAAGATCTATGCATTTGAATAACTTTTAGGAAAGTTTGACTCATATAACCCTATACTAATGTATCTACTCATCACCTAGACATGCATTACATGTGTTCATTTAATAACAATTTCTCTTTTTATTCTCTCTCAAAATTGTATAAACTAGGGTTTGTAGATGTAACTAGGGCATGTTGTGGAGGTGGGCCCCTAAATGGAGTGTTGCAATGTGGGCAAAATGGTTACAAGAAGTGTATGGACCCTAATAAGCACTTTTTTTGGGATTATTTTCATCCATCGGAGCATACTTATGGGCTTATATCCAAAGACTTTTTGGGCCGGAGGCAAAGAAGAAATATGGCCTTTGAATCTCAAGAATTTGACCCACAGTAATAGATAGTATTACACTACTATTACCTCACCTTTCAATTCCCTTGAAGTCTTGAACCCATTTTATTTAGTAAATTTATGTATATATGTTTATAGTCAGCAGGAATTCTTCAGATTAAATAAATTAAGGATTATTATGTAGTATTTATATTTTATTGTTAGAATCATATTTTCAGATATGAAAAGTAACTCGGAATTATGTTAATTATTTACTTTAGCTTACGAGTTTTGTCTATGTGACATGAAAGGATAGCAAAAAAATGAATCATATATGTGAAGAAATATCTCGAATTTTGTAGTAACAATAGCAAAATATATATTTTTTTTGTTTAAAAAAAAAGTCACAAGAGCAGTTAATTGATGCAAATTCTGGTACAGCTTGTTAAATCTATATCAAGCATTACTATAGGGTGAATGTCTATGTTGAAAATACATGTTAAAGTTATTTTAATTAATATGGTAAACTTAAGATATTTAGACTTATGGGGTATTTGGCACAACTTTGTCGAACCATTAAAATGTTTAATTGATTGAGATGTAAACTCTGAACAGTATGTTTCTAAACCTTATTTATTAAGAGGTTGTATAAACCATGAAGAAGTCTCCAAATAGCCCCTTAGTTAGCATTTGATTATTGTGATTCAGAATCTCTATGGAACAAAGTGGAAGCTGAAGGATCTGGATAGAAGCTTAAGGAATTTGAACTCTTGAAGTACTAACGTAGCATCTTGTTTAATTCAAGAGTTGGATACTTGGATTGTTGAAGGGCTAAAATTGCTGTTGATGTAAAGTTGCACCCGAATTTGACAATTTTAGTAGTTGAAGGGAAAAGGTTGACTCGAGACCGGATTGTTTTGCTTTAAATCATAAACATAAGCCAATCGACCAAAGCCAACTTTGTTTATGTTCCACTGAGTTAATACCTAGTTAACTTAACACAAACATAAAAAATTGCATTTTCATATACATAGATTTATTTATAATCTACTTTTAATATACTGTTTAAGGGGAGTGATGAAATCCATGCCCAAACGTACAAATAGTCTTTTATCATATGTATTAATTAGGATAATATGGCATATTCTTATTGCACTTTCTCATGTTTTCTGTTCATCTCTCTCTTTATCCCCTTTTTATTTCCTTTCTTATCAACATTATCCCTTTGTTACAACTTCTAAGACTATTTAGTTTCAAACCATACCATTTTTACAAAATTGGTATCAAAGTGTGATTGAGATTATGGAGGGATTGCCACACTTGATCCTCTTCCTCGGTGTAGTTCTTACGAATTTGGTAATGGTGGATGCAAAGTTTGAGTCAATTTTTGCATTTGGGGACTCACAATTTGATCCGGGAAACAATCAATTGGTCGCGAACTGTACCCTTCGAGCAAATTTTACACCTTATGGTGTAAGTTTCTTTCACCATCCCACCGGACGGTTCACCAACGGTCGTACCGTTGTGGATTTCATTGGTAAGTTTTCTCTTCCTATACATCTATTTCCTCTATATAACATGCACTTTATTATGATAATAATTGGACCCAAAAAACATATATCTATCTTACAAACAAAACAAGATAGACAACTATAACACCATACATATATAATTAATTATAGTACTTGTTTTATATGTACAAGGAGACTTACTAGATTTTTTTTTTCCCTACAAACATATACACAAAAATACAGTAAAAAAAAAATATTAAAAAAGGTAAAAAATACTGTACAAAAAACAAAAATATTCAGTTTAAATATTTTGTACTGTGGTTTTTTAGTGTAACTTTATATATTTGTTACAGAAATTTGTTTTTTTACTAATTTTTTTTGCTTTTATGTGTTTAACAAAATGTTGTTTTTATTTTATCGTGTTCCTATATGTAGGTTATTATTTTATTTAATTATAAAGTATGGCCACTTGTATTGTGTCATGCAGCACAATATTTAGGGATTAAGTTTCAAAAACCATACCAAAACGTATACCGAGAATTAGAAAAGGGTGCGAAAAGTTTCCCCAAAAACGGACTCAACTTTGCAAGTGCGGGAAGTGGACTTTTACCGGATACAAACAAATATGCAGTAAGATAATCGACCATTCTAATTTACACGTTTATTTAAATTATTATGCATTTTGTTAAAAAGGTCACGTTTCATATATTATTTTAAAAACTTTTAGATCAGTTGAAATTTGGATGGAAGTTGATCAGCTTTTTTTAAATATAAGTATATATAGTTAATTTAGCGTTTAGGATAGATAGTAAATTATTGATCATACGTTAATGACCAAATCAGATGTTTTATTGCTAATATATAGAAGGTTTTCTAACTTTATTACATACAATAATAATAATTTTAGTGAAAACGGATGACTTTAGTTTATTCATGAAAGTCAAGGAAGCCATATTATAGATTACTTTAAGAAAGTCTATACTTTCATGATCCATCCTCATTTTGTTTGTACCATGTTTGATGAAAGGCGGTGACACCAATACAAGTTCAGCTACGACAATTCGAAGCCCTAATTACTCAAAAACATTTACAAGAAAATCAAATAAAAAATTCTCTATTTTTTATTGTATCCGGTGCGAATGACATATTTTCGTATTTTCTATTTCCCAAAGCGTCGAGAGTGACACAAGAAAAATATGTGCGTAATATGTTAAAAGAAGTGAACCGCTTCACGAGCAAAATTTACACGTATGGAGGTCGTAGGATAGTTTTTTTCTCAGTCGGCATAATAGGATGTATTCCTGGAAGAGTCCTCATACCAGGTGCGCCTACAAACCGATGCATTGACGAGATCAACGAGATGGCGAGATATTATAATGCTGCCTTGAGAAGTTTTGTAACCAATGTACCTAGAAAGTTTCCCGATGCAATTGGTGTTTATGCAACGGTGTATGACACTTCAAAGAAGTATCTTGAAAACGCGAAACTTTATGGTACATCTTCTTTCACGTATTATATATAACCTTAAATTATATGGTTGACTTTTTTAATTGTTTTATTTCTTTTTTATTCTTTGATATATTATAAGTTTGTGGAATTTGGTAATCTATGTTTGCTAGATCAAGTGGTTGGGTAGTTGGTTTTTTATGATAGTCTTAGGTTCTATGCTAGAGCCATATGATTTTAGATTTTGTATATTACCTTCTTTTTATTTTTCTCGTTTTATATTTCACTATATAGCTTTTTTTCGTATACTACGAATATGTCTTGGATTTCAATAAAAAATAAACCTGCCTACATTTCGACTTTGATTTTATTCTAAACCGTATTGGGTCGAATAACATATATTTTACTCTTTTTAAAATACGCTTTCGGGTTTGTTGACTCACATTTTTCCGACTACGTAGCCTTCTATACATTTTGAAGTAGATTTTATTTAAAGTTGAGCATGTCATATTTGTATTTCTTGTTCATTAATTTTCGTGCCAACCCCATTTAATTATGTTTTGATTATACAATTTACTGTCAAGTTTTTAAACAAACCGGCGTAATTACATATGTTTCTCTTAACGTACATCAGTGGCGGATCTAGCCCGGATGGCTAGGGGTCTCCTCTTTCCAAAATTTTTTTTTATCTCGTACATTCAAGTTAAAAAAAATCACAATTAATTAAAAAACTAATAAATTAGGCCAAATTTAATAGATTTGGTTCGC
>WOUH02000009.1:782968-795001 GCA_009936405.2 Stevia rebaudiana
TTACACACATTACTTTAGCTACAAAAGCACGATTCATATATAGATAATTGTTCGTGTCCATTACCCAACCCTTGACCCAACCCATTACTCGAATCATAACCCGAATCATGACCCGACCCATGACTCGAACCATAACTCGACCTATTACCCAACCATGACCCAAACCATTACCCAACCCATGACTCGAACCATAACTCGACCATGACCCAATCCAAAACACACGACCTACGACCCAAATCATGACCCAGCCCATAACCTAAACCACAAACCGACCCATGAGTTGAACCCCAACCAAATCCATGATCCGAACAATTCATTCCTTCATGTTTTTCTTTCTATAAGCATGAATACATGATTCATTTTATTATTATTGGTAACCAAACATGACAATGAAATGATATCTTTCTATTTCATTATATTGTCTATTTCATTTGCTCGTTCATTCTATTATCTCATACCAAACAAACCATAACTAATGCCTTATCTTAATTGTTCCAGTAAGAATGTTAGGTTTTAGTAAATTTCACCTCTGGTTAAGTGATAAAAAAGATACATAACTTAAAAAAAAAAATACGTCTTGCCGTTAACCCCAGTAAAATACGCTTCTTGTTTCCTCCCAAATTCCTCACGACGTCGGCCATTAGAAACCTCATATCCGCTTCTCATCCTTCAATCTCCGACCGAATCGTCGCCGGTGACCTAGTTCTACTCCGATCCAGGTATGTAACTCAATCTATGTGGCTCGATTTCTCTATTGCTCGATTTTTTGCTTGATTTATCTAGCTCGATTTCTTTATAGCCCGTGACATAGTTCTGCTCCGACCAAAACTGTATTTGTGTTATTCATTCTCGGTTTGGTCTCTACTGCATGATTATCTTGCTCGATTGGATTATTTTTTGCAAATTTTTACTGTACTTTTCTTTCAATTTAGGGAATAATCGATTGCAATTTGTTTGTGAAGTTCTGGCTTTATAGTCTAGTATAATGAGATTGAAAATATCATATCATATTGTTTCAAAAATGGTGTAATAGTTTATTTCAAGTGCTATACAGACAAATACAAAGCATTTGGACAATTTTAATTAAGATTTTCTTGTGGTTTTAAAGTGTAATTAAATCTCATATTTTCATGCATATATTGTGAAGTGTTAGCTGTTACAGATTCTTAGAACATGAATGTTGTAGTTGGTTATAGAACATGAAGATGAATGCTTGGATGTTTGGATGGTTTTTTTTTGTTGGATTTCATGTATGTCGTCTTTGGATATTTTTTAGATGGATATTGTTTTGCTTTATAATTATTTATCATTCAGCACATTCATTAATAGCTTTGTTCAACAGATACATTTCAGTCAGCACAAATAGTTTAGAGGGTAAAATAGTCATTCTGCACAGTTATTCAGTGGTCCAACCAAATTAGACTGCTGCACAACCTCTGCGAAAGCAACTAGTGACGAGTGTCTGAGATGTTAATAACAACCTTTAATCCTATCTCCTCGCTTTACACCCTTTCCCCAATTCTCACTAATCTCCCCCATTGCTCCGTAATTCTCCTGATTTCTTTCTGATTGTTTCTTCCATTTGTCTTTTGTATCGCCAAATTTGATTTATATGTGAGATGGGTTTTATTGTTATTGCAGGTATTCACACCTCGTTTGCGCTACAACGGTGCAAGGCTTCTGGGTCTTGTTCCTCGTGCCATTTCGTCACAAGACCAAGGTACATACAAAATTAGGGGTTTTGTAATGTTGATTATATGGGTTAATCAATTGGGATTTCGAGCTTACTTATATGTGTTTTGATAAATCCACTTCTGTATGAGTTCGATACCAACGATTCCAGAGTTTCAAACTAGTAAAATTTATATAATTTCGTTTCCACTGTTTCTTTTGAGTTCTTTCTGGTAAAATGCTGTAATTGATTGTTTAAATATGAGAGAAATAATATGTGATATTAGGTTTATTGATTTGATTTACAGGTATTTTCGATTCTGAATTACATTATGTACTTCAGTTGGCTACAGGCTCCGAGTTATATGAGGTGGAAAGAATTCTTTTTGGCACAAGGTGTAATATATTCATATTGTTTACATAGGGTAGATAGATTTGATTTATTTTTGTGGAAATATAGTTATAATGTTATATTATTAGGGGAAGTTTCAAATAAAAATCACTTTCTCGTGCGAGAACCAAAAGACCACAACTTAAAGTGAACTTCATACATTTTCCAATTTTTCATACGTTATAATTTTAAAGAGTAAATTGCCATTTTCGTCTATGTGCTTTTAGGAGTGAGTGAAAGGGATTGAAATGACAAGAAGTCAAGAACTTGAAAGGTGAAGGACACATGATAAAAAAAATTATTTTAGGATGAAAATGACAATTGTGCCCAAATCACAAGGATGAAATTGGCAATATACTCTATTTTAAATGAATCTGCACCATTGAATCACAAATTTTCTACTCTTTTAAACAAGTATAATGAAGTCATATAAAAAAATAAAAAAAATTATGTCTAAATTTTTCAATATTACATATATGCAACATGTATAAGGTTATGCTTAAAAGAACGAAAAACTGTCAAAAAATTTAAAAAGTTGGGTCAAACAAACTCTGAGTGAGCTCGTTCTAGCGTTGTTGGAACTGTCTCGTTAAGCTCTGCGATCTTAACTTTTAACTTTTGGGTTTAGCTTTTAAGTTTGAATTTAGGGTTTTGTTTTTTGGGTTTAGCTTTAGGGTCTAGCTTTATGGTTTGAGCTATAAAGTTTAGATTTAGGGAATATGGTTAGCTTTCAGTGTTTAGCTATAAGGTTTAGGGTTTATGATTTCTCTTTTAGGTTTTAGCTTTTAGAGTTTAGCTTTAGGATTTAGCTTTAAGCTTTAGGGGTTAGCTTTTAGGGTTTAGGAGTTAGCTGTTAGGGTTTAGCTTTTAAGATTTAGCTATAGGATTTAGGAGTTAGCCTGTATGTAACAAATTTTGGCGCGATTTTATTTTGTGGCTTCATTATACGTGTTTGAAAGAGGGAAAAATTTGTGATTCTCGAGTTCTCAAACAAGGAATGGTTTTCTCATGAACCACCCTGTATTACCGTCTATTATTATTTGATTGTACAATTAATTATCACTTTTTATTGGTATTTCTGTATATTGTTAACTTGTTGTAGAATTCTCTAATAATAAAATTAAAAAATTTCGATCTAGTTACTTTAGTCCATTGTTGAAGTCCATTGCAAAACCTTCCAATATTGATTATATCATGATTGAGGAAGATCCAGAAGCACGAGAGGAGTTTATAAGCATTCTGGAAGCTAGATTCTTCTTCCTCGCAGCCGATGCACGATCCTCATTGAGGTTAATATTTGACATTATTCATGCCTAAATACTAACTACTCTAAAAGTATTGAATAATATGTTTATTTATTTCATTTATGCACTTAGAGTGTTTGTATGTGCATTTTAAATTATTCTTGTGACTTGGATGAACCAGAATCATATAATCTCATATAATCTAATAAAGCTATGAATAGTTAGGTATCTTTACCTAATAATCGTTTTCTTTCATAATCGGAAATACAAAATCATGATTGTTAGCCAAACATTGATAAAACTAAAGATTGCAAATAAAAATTACAAAAAAAAGGTTCATCGAATACAAAACTTGATTGTTTAATCAAATTTGATCAGGGGTTGGCGACCAACATATAGGAATGTTTTGCTTGATGTGAGAAAAGAACTAAAAATACCTTGTTCAACAAAACTATCAACTGAAGATTTGGAAATAGAGATTTTTCTTCATTTGTTGCAGGAGTACTCAAGGTAAAATTTATATTATAGATATTTGTGGAATGCCTTTAGTTTATATAGTCATTTCTATGCTTTTGTCACTCTAATGAGGTAGGATTCCAAGAATAATATGCGTTTGTCACTCTATGCTTTTTAGTTTATATAGTTTAATGAGGTAGTTTATATAGTTATTTGTGGAATTCTTTTTAGTTTAAGACTGGACATGACATATATGATATATTCCATTGGTAACATGGTATGAACAAAATGAGCAACAAATATTTTTACCACACTAGTAAACTATAGCGAAAATTACTTTAGATCAGAAGAGTAATGTGATGTTTATTGATTTAGAATACTAAACACTTGGCTCATTATATAGAGCTGATTACAATAAATATAAGATAGTAACAGGACCCATCTTTAATTTGTGTTTTTGTATCTTGTATTCCTTGAATATGGGGATCAATTTTTTGCATTCGCTAGTAAGCATAATCACACATTTTGTAAGGAAAATATGATATAACCACAAACTATAACCGAAACTTTAAATTAGTCTATACTCACCATCACTAGGGTGATCTCGGGTTGCCGGGTTTTTGCTGTTTAAAAAAAAGTCTATACTCACCAAACTATCGGTATTTGGGGATTTTTATTATTTATAAGGTCAAATGAGCAAATTTAAAATTTAACCTAAAATAACAAAGGTGAAATGGTTTAAAGATCTCCCACTTGAAAATCTTGATTATTATTGATTAAATAATATAACTTCTACAGTAAAAAGGAGTCAAATTTCCAAAAAAATAAACAATTTGAACTAAAGGTTTTGGGGTCAACTGCCCTTAGAAAAGTTTTCCATATGACTTCTTTTAAGAAATTATCTTTTTACTCGTTTCACTTGTTTATTGATTTTATTCTATAAAAATGTTTGCAGCGAAGGTTCCGGAAGGTTGAAAGGTGGTTCTGATAGTCTAGAAGTGGGCTTAAGTCCATGGAAGGTACAAACATTTGCTGCATTAGGACGTGGGACCGAAGAGTTTGTTAGAATGATTCTAAAGGTTATTTTCTCTTTTTATCCCTTGTTATTTTCTTTTTTAATATTAATAGTTTAAATTAATTACTCTAGAAATTTGAGGGTCAAATGTTGATTCAAACTCTATTTGAGGGTCAAATTGATTTCAAGTGCATGCATTTTTATTTCTTTTTTTTTGTGCATATAGAAACTATTGCTCTCTTATTATCTTGAATAATTTCCAATGTTGTTTCAGAAATCAATTTGAGAAAAAAAAAATTATCATTTAAGATAATTATTTGTTGTGTTATAGGGTGGAGGGATGCTTACAGTGGGAAGACTATACAATTTGGTAAGAGAATAAATTGACACTATAAGTTCTTCAGTGAATTAATAATTAAAATAAGAAATTCTCTAATATTAATATATTATAGATATCAAGTAGATTATCTGGGAACGTGTTCTTAGAAGCAGCCAATTATCAAATAAAGAAGGAAGTTCTTAAGGAGGTAATACATTGAAATTTGAATTGAATCAAATCTCTGTGTGAATATTTTAAGTTGAGTTTTTATGTCTTATCTAATACTTTTTTATAAACAGCAACTTAATGATAGATTCAAAAGAATAATAATAAAAGTAGATTTTTTTATGGTTCACATTTCTTTTTCTTGGGATGTTGTGAGTTGGATTATAGCAGCTTCATTTTAAACCCCTCTGTTTTTTTCATTTAATTCAATAATAATAATGATCTTTAAAAGAAATTGTTTAATTTGAAACGACGTGCTTCGTTTTCAGGGTGGACGCGTGGCAGCTATTAACTTGGAGTCAAGAGCAGCCTTACTTGCAGCAAAACAAGTGAGTGCATACTTTATATGTTATTTTGTATTATTATTATTAATTTTATTATTTAATTGCAAATTGTTTTTCTTGATTCATTCACCTAATTTGAGATGGGATGCTTCTTGATAACACTAGTAACTATGTATTCTTCAAACAACGATGTGAAGATGATTAAATCACAAGCATTAATCTACGAGATGATAAAAAATATCGAAAATATATTTCTAATTTATTTGGATCTTATAAATTACTAAATTTGATGAAAAAAAACATTTCCAAATCAAGAAAAGAAATAATTGTTAATATATAATATGAACCAATTTAAAGGTGAAATTGATGCAATACAACTAAAGAAAGAGAAAAGTTAGAGGAAGAAACATAGTTTTATCTGCTCTTTAATTCGAGACCTTAAATTTTAAAATACCAATAATTGCCATTAAAGTAACCCGCCATAATAAAAATATCCCCAACTTACTATAATAACCCAGTGAGCTTCTAGCATTTGTTTATCATCAAATCAGCAAATGTAATTTTTTATTTTATTTTATTTTTTTATTATTTTTTTTTTATGGTGATGCTAAACAGGGGCTAGCAGGTGCTGCATCTAGATATGTAGGCGTTCGGAGCATAATGGTGCTACTTGGTCCAATGTATTCACTTATCACTTACACTAATAGTTTTTTAGTTTATCCGTTTGTTAAATTAAAGAATTTCAGGTTAAACGGATTGTGTTTGTGTCAGGTTTTGTGGTTTGACCCGCAAACACATCTGTGTAGACTCAATATTTCAGCAAAAAGAAAGAAATTGATAAATTGTTGTACAATCCATACCATATATATATTAATGATTTTCATTTTTAGTAATCATACATTATTCCATGAATTCAATGCTTTTAAAGCATTTTGAACTACATATATGCAGGCTTTGGGGAACGTTTATGGCAGACCTTGTTATTCAAATGCTTGGAACCGATTATGCAAGAATCTTACGCGCAATTTATGTATTTGCACAGGTAATGTAATTATTAATTAATTTACTAAGTTCAATGTTTATAAATTAATTTACTAAAGCCATTGTACGGTTAAAAAATTGCTTATTTTGACAGTACATGTGGATGTGGTTGAAATATTTTTTATCAAGCTGAATCCCTTTGTAATGTTTTTTCAAGTCCATTGATGATTGACCATATTATAAACAACATGAAAATGCATTGTTTTTTTTTTTGTTTTTTGTTTTTTTTTTGCAACTTTCCTATAATCTAATATATTTGTTATGGGTTGATACCCAACCAAATTTTAATGCTATTTAAAACCCTGGTTGGTAGTTCGGATCAGAATTTTTCTCAAAATGTTTTGAATATTACAAACTTAATAGATTACAGGCTATTTTAGATGCGTAAATGTGGTTAATTATTCCAGTTTTATGGACTTATTATGAATAAATAATTTGATTAACACTAATAAAACATTGTATCTCACAAATTTTTTCAGATCCGAATCTCACGAACTTACAGGCTACCATCGGACAGCAGATGAGATTACTAAATTTGTTTCATGGTTCTAGTGTTATATAATCATCATATGTATGTACATACACATATATATAGTTTGAGATGCAGATGGCTTACAAGCAAAAAGTTTAGTAATTCTAACATTTAACCATATGTAGTGGTGATTTAGCTTATAATTTTTATTTTTATTTTTATTTTTGTTATTAAGAACCTGTCTCTTTTTATGTTTCCTATAATTTACAGATTAATGGCTGTTGAATTTTAAATATTTTTATTTTACAAGATCAATCAAGTGATTTTGAACTCCAAAATCGGTAGAAAATCACGTCATGTGGATTAAAGGAAAGGAATGGCTACAAAAGGACCCTCGTTGCTATCTTCATCTTTATATATCGAAGAAATCACTACTTTTGACAATTTTTACTTTTATATTAGGTTGCTTGACATCGTGTTAATTTCTCATCAACTAATATTATAAGAAGCTACAGTCGAACCCTATACCTAATATTCCACTAAAATTATCAAACTTTTTTTAATGGCTGTGATAAAAAGAAATAATAAAAAAGTAGAGTAGAGGTATTTTAAACAGGTAGCTTATGTTTATTAGCAACGATATATTTTGTGGATTATCATGTTTTTGATATTTATCTCCTTGAATATAGGATTTGGAATACATATATAGGATCGTTGTATCAGAGTCAGAATGTTAACTGGGTTCTGGATAAAAAATTGAAACGTTAATCGGGTTTCGGATCGGGAATCAAAACGCTAATTGGGTTCTGGATAAAAAATTGAAACGTTAATAGGGTTTCGGATCCGGAATCAAAACGCTAATCAGGTTCTGGATAGGGAATCGTATCAAAGTGCGAGTTTTAGTTGGAAAAACAAGTTTTGATTTGAAAAATGGGTTTCAGCTCGAATTATGATTAAGTGAAATACGAGTTTCGTGCTAAAAAACGAGTTTTAGTTGAAAAAACTAAGTTTTTGTTAGAAAAACGTGCAAATTACATTCTAGATTAAGAATGAATTGTTTTTGCATTCTATTTATATATTTTCTCATTAAATAAAACACTATATTACCAACAACAGGGGTCCTCGGAAGCGTCGAACAATGACTGATCCATCGCAAACTCCTCTTCTCCGGTCCACTTCTCACACCGGGTGCGTCTGATCTCTTCGGATGTGGGTGCTTGAGCTTTTTTTTGTGTTTTGTAGGTGTGTTCCGCTTTTGTTGGGTTATCGGAATCGTATCCAGGTTGGTTGGGTCTCTGGAATAACCTCCTCCTTAAACCCTTGAGACTCATGAACCTCGAACGACTAGCTTGAGGTAAAATTATAAAACGCTAACATTTGTTGGAACATGCATGTTTGTTGTTGTGAGGGTCCAACTGAGGTCGGTAACAATTTTTGTCAAAAAAAGAGAGACACTTTTGGTAAAGAGGTTCGTGCTAATGAATAGATTATAGTTTTTGTTGAATTTTCTAATAAAAAGTGAGATTTTTTACGAACAAAAAGTTGATTGTATAGTTTATATATCAATTTTTGTCATGTTACCGTTTTTCCACGGCATTAAAAACTAATTCCAATGGCTACATTTTACTCTACACGGCACAACCACCCTCACGCCCCCAATCACGTGGGCCAGCGGCAACGGATACAGGCGAGGTGGCGTCACTTAGCCTCTCTCATCACCCATTACACCTGGTGCTATACACAGAGTTGGTCCAAAGTGAACGGATTAAAAAACATCTGAACCGATTCAGATTTATGATACAATTCAGAACCCTAAACTTCATTCTTACCATGAATTGTTTCAAGTCAAGACATGAATGGTTGCAATCTACTGAAACTTTAAACTAGAAGGTGTGTCTTCCATTCATGCGCTCTTTTGCTTTACTTTCCCTCTTGAAAAAAATCAAACCTTTATTCATCACCCCGTTTTATTTCAACCATATCTTGGATTCTTGTTCATCTCTTTCACATCTGAAGCAAACTCATGCCCTCATCATCATCGATGGATCTCATAAAAGTCTCCTCGTATCAACCAAACTCCTCAACAAGGTGCTTTATTTGTCGTCTACAATGGAATATGCACGCAAGTTGTTCGACAAAATGCCCCACAGAGATGTTTTCCTCTGGAACACCTTGATCCGAGGTTATTCCTTTCTGGGTCCTTGTGAAGAAGCTATAATTACTTACAGAAACATGCATCGAAGTGGTTTGAGACCTGATTCTTACACTTTTACTTACGTAATTAGGTCGTGTGCCGTATTGTCTGCTTTATCGGAAGGAAAACAAGTTCATTGTAATCTAATTAAGAACGGTTTTGATGTCGATTTGTACATTCAAAGCTCATTGGTCACAATGTATGCCCAAAATGGGGAGACGTTAGATTCCGAACTAGTTTTTGCCAACATAACCGTACGGAACGTGGTTACATGGACCGCGATGGCTGCTTCTTATGTCCAAAATGGATTTTTTGTAAAGGGGTTGATAACTTTCGTTAAGATGATGGCTTACGGGACTAAACCGAATTTTGTAACCCTTGTGAGTGTTCTTCCGGCTTGTGCGAGTTTAGAGTATCTAAAACTGGGGATGTTGATTCATGGGTTGGGTGTTAAACTTGGTGTGGATTCGTATATTTCGCTTGAAAATAGTTTAATTGCGTTATATGGAAAATGTGGTAATGTTGAGATAGCTAGAGCTTTGTTTGATGAGATGGAAACTCGGACATTGGTTTCATGGAATGCAATGATTGCTTCTTATGAACAAAATAACGCCGGTGAAGATGCTATACAACTTTTTTGTAAAATGCAATCGGAATTTACAGAGTTCGATAATATTACAATGGTTAGTGTTATTTCAGCATGTGCGGGTATAGGAGCATTGAATGTTGGTAAATGGGTTCATGAGATAGTGAAAAACAAGGGTTTGGAGACAAATGTTGGTATTACAAATGCACTTATAGATATGTACTCAAAATGTGGGAGTATAGATTCGGCTACAACTGTGTTTAATAGTTTGTCTTATTATAAAAGAAATGTAGTTTCATGGACTTCAATTATCGGTGCGTATGCATCTCATGGAAACGGGAAATTAGCCATTGAGCTTTTTTCAAAGATGATAGATGAAGGAATTAGACCAAATAGTCTTACGTTTATCGCTGTTTTAACGGCTTGCAGACATTCAGGGCTTGTAGAAGAAGGAAGAAGTCATTTTAAAAGCATGTTAAATGACTTTTTTATCCTTCCGGATATGGAACATTGTACGTGTATGGTTGATCTTCTTGGTCGTGATGGTAGATTGTTGGAGGCTTATGAATTCATTGAGAAGATGCCGATCACGCCTGATTTAGACGCGTGGGGAGCTTTGCTTAGTGCGTGTAAAATCCATGGAGATGTTGGATTAGCAGAACGCGTGGTAGAAAAACTAAACTTTAAAAATGTTAGTTTTTATTTGATTATGATTAGTATATATGCTGAAGCTGGTAGATGGGAGGATGTTACAAGATTGAAAAAGTTGTTGGATGAAATGGAGGTTAAAAGAATATGTGGGCAGAGTTTAGTTATGTAAACAGAGATGATATGTTATGATTAGGAAGATTATGAACATTTTTTAGTATGTAAAATCTTATTACCATGTTAGTACCATATTGCTCTTTTGAATGTTGATTAATAACTATTTAAATGTTATATAGTGTACCATTTGGTGAAATTTTATCAATGTATTCTACAAAGGGCTCAAGGTTTGTATTTTTGGGATTATATTTTTAGAGATTTAGATTATCAGTTTAATAAATTTGTAATTTGATGTGAGTTTTCTTTTTCATTTGACAATTTGATGCAAGGTGGAAGCTTTAGTGTGTTTTTCTTCAAATATTGATGTTTGTGATGGCGTATGAATTCCAAATCTCCGGGTATGTTTTCTTTGCAACTTTGTTGTATATTAGTTTTACTACACAGATTATTATTTTTTTACTTGTTAGATGTTAATTATATATACATATCAATAAGCGTATTAATGCCGTTAGTTAATGACCATAAACCATACATTGAATATATGTTAATCTGTTAGTATTTTCTTTTTAACACACCGCAAAATAGATCATAATAATAATTCCTAAATGCACTACCAACATACATGTTATAAGAAGGCATACCCTATTATTAAATATAAAATATGTAATGAAGCAAAAGAGATAATAATAATACCCAAATGCACTACCAGTTTACATTTTATAAGAAAGCATACCCTCATATTAAATATATAATAATCTTGACTTTGACTTTAATTCATTTTTCAGGTGATAATGACATAATCTTGACACGATATATTGTAAGTAAAGAATTAACAGTTAACACAGATCATATGATGTAACAACAATAAGTGCTGGATCTAACAACTTTGACTTTAATTCATATTTAAACGATTCTTTTGTAATTTGGTCATGAAATTTTTCTGTGCTCAAAGAAAATTCAATGAACTTCGTCAAAATGACCTTTTTTGTATCTAAAATCCAGCAAACTTCTTTCTTATAAGGGCATAATATCTGATCATGATCTTTTCACTCAACAGTTAAATCATTTGAAAAATTTGTATTTTGATCCAGAATTTACCAAAAAGACGAAGTAAAAGTTGTTTCTACTGAATTGGATTTTGTTTGCCAACACTGCAACCATGTACATTCAAATAAACACCTTTTATATGGTAATGTCTCTTTATGTTGGTTTTAAGTAAATAGGTTAAATGTTGAACAATTGTTTTAATCTTTTGAATTTTTATATGCTTCTTCATACATAACTAGGATTATGCCCTCCGCGCGTTGCGGCGGATCCTTTAGAATCACCGACAACACGTCCATGTCTTTGTCAAATTGGATCTCTTCGTC